>JAGQAX010000017.1:41460478-41572978 GCA_019142605.1 Cephalopholis sonnerati
ATTAAATTGTGTTTTAATTTAGCCCCTGATGAGGTGTGTGTGTGTGTGTGTGTGTGTGCACATCTGTCCTGTTAATGATCACATTTATCACACTGGTTTGACTGGAAACCAGTTACTGACAGAAACTGGTTCTGTTGTTTCTCTGAGCGTCGTCCTGCTGCTTTGATTATTTATTTATTTTTCATGTGAAATTAATCAGCACCATACTGGAACCAGTTTACTGTACTGGTCTACTGGAGCCAGTTTACTGTACTGGTCTACTGGAACCAGTTTACTGTACTGGTCTACTGGAACCAGTTTACTGTACTGGTCTACTGGAGCCAGTTTACTGTACTGGTCTACTGGAGCCAGTCTTTAGGTAAACACAGTGTGGATTGTGTATAATAATTTGAACCAGTCACAGTGGTTGTGGGCGTGTCTGTTCAGTCAGTGTTTCCTCTCAGATTGTTTATTATTATTATTATTATTATTATTATTATTGTTATTATTGTTATTATCCCAGCAGCAGCAGCAATGTGGAAAATAAACACATATGCCATTATTATTATTGTTGTTGTTTTTGTTTGTTTGTTTGTTTTGAGAAAGTCATTAAATAAAATAATTTAAATATTATTGATGTTTATTTTGGGGTAAATTAATTGTTAAATTAATCAGGTAATTAACAATAATATTTAGACTAATCAATAAATTGATAGGTTGATTGTTGGATTAATGTAAAAAATAATAATAATAATAACGTTTAATGATGTGAAATAAAACATGAAACAAGAAAATATAAAAAAAATAACAATAGAAACACTTGTTTTTTCTCTTTGATGGATGTGTGTGTGTGTGTGTGTGTGTGTGTGTGTGTGTGTGTGTGCACCATATGGACAAACATGACTGACAGGAAGTAGGTCATTATTTTAATTATTCAAATTAAACGTGAACACAAACAGACGTCTGAACAGGAAGAATAAAACTGACGTGCTGACAGCAGCGCTGCGTTCAGCCCCAACGCCACGCAGCTCAACGTTTATTAAAACAAACAGTGGTGTGTTGGACTTCCTGTTGTGTCATGCTGACGCTGTGACTTTAACAAGGCGGGGCTAAATTTGTTTGATTCAAAGGAGCTTTATTAACATCACGTTAACACTGACACAACAGGTGAGAAATAAAAACAATTAATGTTTGTGCAATAAATAAATATTTACACACAGGTCGCTGCTGATTGGCTAACACCTCTGACACGCCCACTGAACGCCCCTGAAGTCTGTGTCACGCCGTGCGTAGTGAGCGTGTTGTTCAGCGTGCAGACCGCAGCAGGATGGTGTACACTGTGTTCACACTGATGTCCACGCTCACTTCCTGTCAGGTCCGTTAACGCCCCACTTGACGGGTCACATGACCTGCAGGTGTGTTTCACACGTCACAGACTGGAGATACAAGGTTTTCATGTAATATTACAGAGCTGCTGAATGGTCACATGATGCTTTACTGTGGACACACACACACACACACACACACACACACACTGTTGCCTCCAGGTGTGTGTGTGCTGCTGAATGTGGATCAAAATGTTTTTTTCCTCTGATGATCGAATTATGTAAATGAGCCTAGACTAATTATGGAATTACCACGGTGTGTGTGTGTGTGTGTGTGTGTGTGTGTGTGTGTGTGTGTGGTTTCAGCAGCAGTCAGACTGAACTCATCACATGATGAAAGTGGAAACATAAACAGATGCCGTGATGTCGTTGTTACTGATTCAGACCGCTCTTCAGTCTGTTATTTCTGAATAGCAGACCGTTGTTAAGGACGCTTCTGATCGACTCGGACGAATCACGTCCTGTCATATCAATCCGCAGAAAGACATTTATACCTGCGGCAAGAAATCGTTAATTTTCTGTTGTTTTCTGTTGTCAAGCTTCTGATTTCTTTAGTGGGTAGCCGTGTAATAAGCGGGATAATGTAGAGCGAGCTGGTCACTATAGAGAAATAAACCCCTTCAGGTCCTGCATCACCCTGTCGGGGTTTATTTCTCTATAGTGACCGGCTCGCTCTACATTATCCCTTACGTAACATAGCGTAACATAACGTAACACAGCGTAACATAACGTAACGTAACATAACATTTAATGTAACATAACGTAACACAGCGTAACATAACGTAACGTAACATAACATTTAATGTAACATAACGTAACATAGCGTAACATAATGTAACGTAACATAACATTTAATGTAACATAACGTAACATAGCGTAACATAATGTAACGTAACATAACATTTAATGTAACATAACATAGCGTAACATAATGTAATATAACATAACGCAATGTAACATAGCCTAACATAACGTAACGTAACATAACATAATGTTATGTTAAGCTATGTAACGCTATGTTACGTCATATGCGCTGTGATATGCTATGTTATGTTATGTTACATTACGCATAACGTAACATAGCATAACATAGCGTAGCATAACGTAACATAATGTAATATAACATAATCAGAATCAGAATCAGAATCAGAAATACTTTATTGATCCCCGGGGGAAATTGTTTTCGTTACAGGTGCTCCTTACAAGTGTAAAAAGAAGAAGATATAGTGCAAAACGAAGCAAAATATAAGAAATATAAGAAGATAATTTACAAAATATATATGTAGAGACCACACAGCATAATTTACAATATATACAGGAACCTTATATACAGACTGAACAATACAGTCAGTTATTGCACAGATTATTGAGGAATAAATATGTAATAATTTATTATGAGTTGGTGACAGTGGTGAAACAGTCCAAGGGCAACTCAGAGGGAGGAGTTGTACAGTTTGATGGCCACAGGCAGGAATGATTTCCTGTGGCGCTCAGTGGTGCATTTTGGTGGTCTGAGTCTCCCACTGAAAGAACTCTTGTGCCCAACCAGCACATGGTGGAGTGGGTGTGAGACATTGTCCAAGATAGTTTGCAGTTTAGACAGCATCCTCCTCTCTGACACCACCACCAGAGAGTCACACGCCATTCCCACAACGTCACTGGCCTTGCGGATCAGTTTGTTAAGTCTGTTGGTGTCCGCCACCCTCAGCCTGCTGCCCCAGCACACAACAGCATAGAGGATAGCACTGGCCACCACAGACTCATAAAAAATCCTGAGCATAGTCCGGCAGATGTTGAAGGACCTCAGTCGCCTCAGAAAATAGAGACGGCTCTGGCCCTTCCTGTAGAGAGCATCGGTGTTCTTAGACCAGTCCAGTTTATTGTCAATGTGGACCCCCAGGTACTTATAGTCCTCCACAATGTCCACACTGACCCCATGGATGGAGATCGGGGTCACCGGTGTCTTGGTTCTCTTCAAATCCACCACCAGTTCCTTTGTCTTTGCCACGTTGAGCTGCAGATGGTTCTGCTCACACCATGTGACAAAGTTATCCACAGCAGCCCTGTACTCATCCTCATCACCCTTGCTGATACATCCAACTATGGCAGAGTCATCAGAAAACTTCTGAAGATGGCAGGTCTCAGTGCAATAGCTGAAGTCCGTGGTGTAGAGGGTGAAGAGGAAGGGAGAGAGGACAGTCCCCTGCGGGGCCCCGGTATTGCTGACCACTCTGTCTGACACACAGTGTTGCAAGCGCACGTACTGTGGTCTACCAGTCAAGTAGTCCACAATCCAGGACACCAGAGAGGCATCCACCTGCATAGCTGTCAGCTTGTCACCCAGTAGAGCTGGACGGATGGTGTTGAACGCACTGGAGAAGTCAAAAAACATGACTCTCACAGTGCTCGCCGGCTTGTCCAGTTGGGCGTAGACGCGGTTGAGCAGGTAGATGATGGCGTCCTCCACTCCAAGTCGGGGCTGGTAGGCGAACTGGAGGGGGTCCAAGAGTGGCTGGACCATGGGCCGGAGCTGCTCCAGGACAAGTCTCTCCAGGGTCTTCATGATGTGGGAGGTCAATGCCACGGGTCTGTAGTCCTTGGAGCCACTGGGACGCGACGTCTTTGGCACAGGAACGAGGCAGGATGTCTTCCACAGCATGGGGACCCTCCGGAGACTCAGGCTCATGTTGAAGACATGCTGAAGTACTCTACATAGCTGGGGGGCACAGGCTTTGAGCACCCTGGGGCTGACACCATCAGGGCCTGCAGCCTTACTTGAGTGGAGTCTCATCAGCTGTCTCCTCACATGATCGGTGGTGAAGCACATTGTGGAGGTGTCAGGCGGAGGAGGGGTGTAGTCCTCATGATGAGGAGTGTGGTCAGTCTGGCTACTGGGGGAGGAGGTGTGAAGGGAGCTCACACTGGAGGGTAGAGGGGTGTAAGCAGGAGGGGTTGGGGAACGGGAATGGCTGTTGGTTGCAACGTAATGCAACGTAACATAGTGTAACATAACATAACGTAACATAACATAACGTAACATAACATAACGTAACGTAACATAATGTTATGTTAAGCTATGTAACACTATATTGCGTTATATGCGCTATGATATGCTATGCTATGTTATGTTGCATTATGCATAACGTAACATAGCATAACATAGCGTAACATAATGTAACATAGCGTAACGTAACATAACGTAACATTTAACATAACATAACGTAACATAGGGTAATATAACATAACATAGCGTAACATAACGTAACATAATTTAATTAACATAACATGGTGTAGCGTTACATAACGTTACGTAGCGTAACATAGTGTAATATAACATAACATTTAACGTAACATAACGCAACATAATTTAATTAACATAACATGGCATAACGTTACATAACGTTACGTAGCGTAACATTTAGCGTAACATAACGTAACATAATTTTACGTTACGCTATGTAACGCTATGTTATGTTATATGCGCTATGATATGCTATGTTACGCTATGTTACATTACACATAACGTAACATAGCGTAACATAATGTAATATAATGTAACATAACATAGCGTAACAAAACGTAACATAACATAGTGTAATATAGCATAACATTTAACGTAACATAAGGCAACATAACATAACATAAAGTAACACGGCGTAACATATGTAATATATAACGTATACGTAACATAGCATAACATAACGTAACATAACATTTAACATAACATAACGTAACATATCGTAACACAACATAAGGTGAGGCAGAATCACGTGACATCATAAATCAAACATAATGTTTATATGACATCATTCACAGCGACACTCTGATGCCCTGTTTACACGTACACGGTTATTTTTAGAAACGGAGACATAAACCTTCGTTTGCACCCTTTGTTTGCACGCAAACGGAGAATTCGCCTCTGAAAACGCTTGCTTGCTTAACGATGCTTTTTAAAACTCCGGCCAGAGTGGAGATCTTGGAAAACTCTTGTTGCACGTTTGCATGTTAACTGAGCAAAACGGAGAAAACTCAGGCAGCAGACGTCACAGTGTGCGACAGAACTTGCACTCGCCTTAAAAGTGCGACCTATGTTTACATGTTGCTATGGTGATCATGGATGCTTCAGAGTAGCAGCCGCATTTATGTTGGTGCAAGCTCTCTTTGTATGTTTGCATTTGCAAATACAGCTGCTCTATTATATCACCCCACTTTGATATTTAATAAAAGTCATATTTTCAATAAGTAGTCAAAGACAACTGTACTATTGGACAGAGTACTTCTTGTGCAAATAATATGAAGTACTTTTACTGTGTTCTTTTGCAGTACCCTTGACTACTTATTGAAAATATGATTTTTATTAAAGATCAAAATGGGGTGAATGAAGCATATTTATAGTAAACATGAGAGACTTTGACACAAGATTACTGCAGAAGTACACAGTAAAAGTACTTCATATTATTTGTAAGAAAGTTGTTTTATTTCCTTATTATATTCATTCTACGAGAGGCTCCGCCTGTCACCTTACAGCGCCGTATTAATGCATCTACGTAAGCATTAGAATATGTGCGCACTCCAAACTGAGTGCCGGCTGGCTTGACTCCAGTTCTACACTGAGGGTGAGATGACCGTCATGCGGTCTCCTGTCAGTGTCATAAAAAAAGTTGCCTGCACCCTGTATTACCTGTCCGACGAGGGTAGACTGCGTAAGATGGCATACATACACGGGTTGGTGTAAACGCAAAGTTTTCTGAAAATGAACACGTGTGCACGCAATTATTTTTGAAAACGGAGAGGGTGAAATATACGTTTATGAAAATAGCCGGCTACGTGTAAACGTAGTGATAGAGGACACACAAACATAAATGTTTTTACTTTCAGACTTTGATGACTTCACTGACTCCACTGGTAACACACACACACATACACACACACACACACACACACACACACACACACACACACTCTGCAGTAAATCAGGCGTTGTCGAGGGCGACCATATTGTCTACAGAATTTATTACTGTGAGTGTGTGGTTGACCTTGTGTTGGTCAGGTCACACACACAATCAAAGAGTCATGAGTAGTGATTGACGCCTGTGTGTGTGTGTGTGTGTGTGTGTGTGTGTGTGTGTGTGTGTGTGTGTGAATACAAGTTATCTGTTATTGGTCAAAGGGCTCCTCCTCCGTACAGACGAACATGAACATGAATACAATGATTATAAATATAACAAACAATTAAAGATCATCAGTAATAAACAGATAAACCTCCCGTCGACCTTTGACTCAGTGAGCAGTGTTATCTCCATGGTAACAGACATACGAGTCAGAGGGTCAAAGGTCAGGGTGTCATGTCATCAGACAGCAGTCTGTCCTGACTGGTCAGACACCTGTGTGTGTGTGTGTGTGTGTGTTCCATAAAGGACATTCTGTCCCAGTTTAATTAAGTGTGGAAACCCCCCAACACACACACACACACACACACACACACACACACATTACAGAGGAATTTAATTTAGTGTGTGTGTGGGCGGGTTGTCTCGGACCTGTCAGTCAAACTCTGACCTGTGTTTCCCCCCAACGCTCTGACACTGTGTGTGTGTGTGTGTGTGTGTGTGTGTAGATAAAGCTGAGGCGGCAGGTTTTGCCAGGTGTGGTAACCATGGTAACCGGCAGTGTGGTTGGACACTGAGGAACACTGAGTTCTCTGGTTGGTCTCTGTATGATGTGCTGCATGTGTTCATCTGTACGCTGATGACACCATTATTCACACACACACACACACACACACACACACACACACACACACACACACACACACAGCTAACTGTAGCATCACATGACGAGCGGTTATTAATAAGTGTAACACCAGAGTGAACCCTTTCTAAAGCTCGGTGGTGGATGTTAGCCGGTGCTGCTAACACTCTGCAGACGGTCCTTCAGCGCCGTGTCTAACCTGTGTTGGTCGGAGGTCAGACCCTCGGCGCCGTCCTGTTGTCTTCTTCTGAACTGAAAGACGTCCACACCGCCACATGTTCCTCCCTCCTGACAGCTGCTGCAGTTCTTCTTCTTCTCTTTGTTTATTACCAGCTCACAGACCAAGTTTAAAGGTACATGTAGCTCTGCCCACTGTGTCAGGTGTGTACGCGCTGCTCTTCTGAAGTCAGTGAAATCAGTCTGGTTTTGTTTTATTGGCGCTTTTTATCAACTATGATTTAAATTATCAGAATAATGTATCAAATTGGAAATGGCTCTGCGTTCACTAGGCCCGCCTCCTGACAGTCGACCAAAGGTTAGTCGACCACAAAGGTCGTTAGTCGGCGAGATGTCATTGGTCGCTTAGTCACAGAGAAAACAAACAAACAAACAATCTCCAGGGCTGGTACCTGGTGTTATTCCACAGGCTAGTTAATAACATGTGGGGCAGGAAATCCAAAGTGTGGGATCATTTTGAGAAGGTGAAGGACCAACCCAAGGTGATATGTAAACTCATCTTCATTGGTCCACTACAAACATGACGTATCATGTGAAACATGGAAGTAGCTACATGCCCATTAGCCCACAGCGTCATTAACAGGCGGCTCGCTCAGTGTGTGACGTGCACTTGGAGATAAAATATAGGCCTATATTAATGAAGGTTCATTAGTACGGTTTGTATTTCTCTGTAATGTAGCACAGTGTTAACAATGTTACTGAGACTATTCTTTCTCACACCTTCAACTCAAACCACCAAAATATATCATTTCATCATTATATTCATATCACAAACATGAGGGACACTAGTCCTCTGATGGACCCTGATGAGGACTGCTGGTCCTCTGATGGACCCTGATGAGGACTGCTGGTCCTCTGATGGACCCTGATGAGGACTGCTGGTCCACTGATGGACCCTGATGAGGACTGATGGTCCTCTGATGGACCCTGATGAGGACTGATGGTCCTCTGAGGGACCCTGATGAGGACTGATGGTCCTCTGATGGACCCTGATGAGGACTGATGGTCCACTGATGGACCCTGATGAGGACTGTTGGTCCTCTGATGGACCCTGATGAGGACTGATGGTCCTCTGAGGGACCCTGATGAGGACTGTTGGTCCACTGATGGACCCTGATGAGGACTGATGGTCCACTGATGGACCCTGATGAGGACTGTTGGTCCACTGATGGACCCTGATGAGGACTGTTGGTCCACTGATGGACCCTGATGAGGACTGCTGGTCCACTGATGGACCCTGATGAGGACTGTTGGTCCACTGATGGACCCTGATGAGGACTGATGGTCCACTGATGGACCCTGATGAGGACTGTTGGTCCACTGATGGACCCTGATGAGGACTGCTGGTCCTCTGATCCTGTTTCCTGTTTCACTCACAGCAGGTGTGAATGTACCTTTGTGTTTTTCTTTGTCGTCTCATGAGGTGTTTCACAGCTGTAGGTTTTTATTGTCTCAGGACGCTCCTGAAAAAGAGACTTTAAATCTAAAGAATTTTATCTGTTTAAATAAAGGTTTAGTAAAAACATGAGATAATTTCAGAGGGACATTTAGTCTGAAACATCTCTGTGTTCTCACCGACCTTTAAGTGTGTGTGTGCGTGCGTGTGTGTGAGGGTGTGTGTGTGTGTGTGTGTGTGAACAGACTGCAGCAGCGTCAGAAACCTTTACTGACTGGAGCCGAGGCTGATTATGGATTTGTGTAATTTTAACATGTTCAATAAATAATGATAATAATTATTATCTTATTTTGTTTTTATTAAATATACACAGTAATTAATTTTCAGATTTTTAGAGCGTTATGAATAAATGATGTGTGACATCCTCCAGCTGTCTGACTTTCGTCTTTATTTTTATTTTAATTTTTATTTAAATTAAACATGATATCTGATGTTTCTTGTCTCCATATAAAAATGTGATTTCATGTGACTCGGACTCGTCTGTGTCTCTGTGTGAGACAGACGGTGCGTCTCTGAAAGTCGTCCCCCGGGGACGATGACACTGAGAATAAAGGGCCTTCAGGAGAGCGCGCAGATGAAACAGATTAATTTATGAAGTTAAAACATCAGATTAACCTGGAATATTAAAATCAGCTCCTTCATTATTCATGCCTCGTCTTGTTAACTCCTTCCTGTCTGTCCCGCTCTGTCTTCCAGCTCTCGACCAGGTCGACCTCCCAAGAGAACGCTGGGCGTGACCACAATGACGGACGGATCCAGGCTCCTCCCACATGGTCTGATAAGCCCCGCCCTGCTGTCACAGACAGGTGAGTCAAACAAATGAATCCTTTTTGTCACAGTGTGAGCTAATGGTCACCTCTCAGGTCGGTCACATGACTCTGATCTGACAGTGATGTCACCTCCGTCCTGACACTTCACTCAGAATCAGACTGACCTGAGTTCAGTCCGTCTGGATGTTTTACGTTTCTGTTGTGGTCACGTTACTGTGACGCTCCGCAGCCTCGCTGTCTGAGCTGACGCCTGATGAGGGCGGGGACTCAGTGAGGTGACGACACAGTGACGTCACAGTGACGTCATGTGACTTTGTATCTTTGTGACGCCGACACAAAGTCTCTGAACTCCACTGATTTGTTCTCTCTGAAATCCAAAATACTTTGAACCAGCAGACGACAGTGATGAAGATGAAGATGATGATGATGAAGGATCATGTTTGTTTTGCCGTCTGCAGTCACTGCACGCAGGAGAGTTTTTCACAGGCTGCAGTCGCAGAGCGCCGGCGCAGCGGACGTGTCTTCAAACATGGAGGCTGACAGTTCAGGAAGTGATGATCTGATGTGCAGCTGAGCGCCGAATTTCAAACGTCACAGCTGATCATGGTCGTTTGTTGGAGGTCAGAATCACGGTCAGGATTAATATTTGCAGCCCTACGTCCATTTTCATCGTCTCATTTGAGGTCTCAGGGGCAGCAGGCCGAGCAAAGCACCCCAGACGTCCCTCTCCTCATCAACACTCTCCAGCTCCTCCTGGAGGACCCCGAGGTGTTCCCAGACCAGATGAGATCTATAATCCCTCCAGTGTGTTCTGGGTCTGCCCCGGGGCCTCCTACCAGCTGGACCAGGAGGATCCTGATCAGATGTTGAACCACCTCAACATGAAGGAGCAGCGGCTCTACTCCGAGCTCCCTCCAGATGTCTGACTCCTCCCCCTATCTCTAAGGCTGAGCCCAGACACCCTACAGAGGAAACTCATTTCAGACGCTTGTATCTGTGACCTCATTCTTTCAGTCACTACCCAGAGCTCATGACCATAGCTGAGGGTTGGGACGCAGATGGACCAGGAAGTAGAAAGCTTTGTCTTCCTGCTCAGCTCCCTCTGAACCACGACGGTCCGCCACACGCCAAACAGACTCATCTCACCCTCCATTCTCCTGTCACTCGTGAACAAGGCCCTGAGATACTTGAACCCTTTCCTTGAGGCAGTAACTCTCTCCCAACCCAGAGGGAACAATCCAGTGTTCTCCAGCAGAGAACCATGACCTCAGACTGGGAGGAGCTGACAAACAGCAGAGGTGTAATCCTGAGCTCCCAAACTGGACCCCTTCCTCCCCCCGGCTGCACCTCCAGATCCTGAACATCACAAACAGGTTCAGAGACAAGAGACGACCCTGCAGGAGGCCACACCCACTGAGAACGTGTCTGACTCCGGCTCATAGCAGCGACCCCGACACCCAGTGTTCCCCGTACTTTCTCCTCCATGTCTCCCAGCCCTGTGATGAGTCACCATGACCCAGGACACCAGGTGAGTGACACCTGCAGCACGGTCAGCGTCCTCCAGCAGAGCAGGTCGGACTCTGAGCGTCCTGTTACCTGACCAGGTGAGGCAGCACGATGGCGTCTTCACTCCCACATTCAGCTGCTGAGCAGACTGAAGACCAGAGGACGAAGGTGTGACATCAGCGTCAGTGTGTGGTGGTCAGAGGTTCTGAGGTGGAACGTTTCCTGTGGAGGAACCAGACATGAAGTGTCCCTCAGCACAGGAAGTGTCTGCAGACAGAGACGTTTAAGCGCACACAGCTCCTGATGAAGATGTTTTAATGTGTTTTACATCAGCTGGTGAGGAGGAGGAGGGTCTGACTGTCACCACGGTAACATGTCTGAACACAGCTCAGTGTGTGTGTGTGTGTGATTAGAGCTATAATTAGCACGCTTAATTAGCAGATGTCAAAATGACTGACAGATTGAGTCTCACCCCGAGCACTGTGTGTGTGTGTGTGTGTTGCCAGGGGCGCCATGTGTCAAGACTTTTTTTAATCTCGTGTTGAAAAAAGCTGTAAAATAAAATCAGCTTAAGAAGATTTTATAGACGAGGGTTTGTCAGTGGATGATGAAGAGTCAGTGACATCACAGTCAGGCCTCGCTCTGATTGGACAGTTAGACGGTCTTTTTTTTTATCCTCAGATCAAACTAATAAGTCGTCACGAGTCTCTGTGTTTGTGTCACCTGATCAATATCAGTCCGATAATCAGGTAGAGGACAGAGTACCTGAGCAGGTAGAGGACAGAGTACCTGAGCAGGTGGAGGACAGTGTACCTGAGCAGGTAGAGGACAGAGTACCTGAGCAGGTAGAGGACAGAGTACCTGAGCAGGTGGAGGACAGTGTACCTGAACAGGTAGAGGACAGAGTACCTGAGCAGGTAGAGGACAGAGTACCTGAGCAGGTGGAGGACAGTGTACCTGAACAGGTAGAGGACAGAGTACCTGAGCAGGTAGAGGACAGTGTACCTGAGCAGGTAGAGGACAGAGTACCTGAGCAGGTAGAGGACAGTGTACCTGAGCAGGTAGAGGACAGAGTACCTGAGCAGGTAGAGGACAGAGTACCTGAGCAGGTAGAGGACAGCAGCTGAGAGTTCTCTGTGGACCTGCAGCATCTTCTGATGAAGACCATGGAAACAGTTGAGAGCACTGACGTCTCTTCACACAGAGTTTTAATCCAACAGAGGACGGAGCTCATAGCAGCCCCCTGACCTCCTGACAGTTTAATGAAATCACACACTCACACACTCAGGTCTTTATTAAAAAAAAATAACTGTCATAGTTCTTGACCGAGGTCAGAGGTCAGAGACACAGAGATCAAAGGAACAGGAAAATTATTAACTCTGCAAACACACACACACACACACACACACACACACACAGTTAATTAAATGTTAAGGTCCAGTATACAGTGAGGACAAAGTGGACGGTGTCTCTGTGAGACGTTAACATGAATCTGCAGTGTGTTAAATGTCTCGCAGCTGATTGGCTGATTCATGTCCTTAAATATAACATTAAAGTGATTAAAGTAGGGACGCACTGATTCATTGGACACTGATTCATTGGACACACTGATTCATTGGACACTGATTCATTGGACGCACTGATTCATTGGACACACTGATTCATTGGACACTGATTCATTGGACGCACTGATTCATTGGACACTGATTCATTGGACACACTGATTCATTGGACACACTGATTCATTGGACACTGATTCATTGGACGCACTGAGTCATTGGACACACGGATTCATTGGACACTGATTCATTGGACACACTGATTCATTGGACACTGATTCATTGGAAACACTGATTCATTGGACACCGATTCATTGGACACTGATTCATTGGATGCACTGATTCATTAGACACCGATTCATTGGACGCACTGATTCATTAGACACTGATTCATTGGACACCAATTCATTGGACACTGATTCATTGGACGCACTGATTCATTGGACACCGATTCATTGGACGCACTGATTCATTGGACACTGATTCATTGGACACACTGATTCATTGGACACTGATTCATTGGAAACACTGATTCATTGGACACCGATTCATTGGACACTGATTCATTGGATGCACTGATTCATTAGACACCGATTCATTGGACGCACTGATTCATTAGACACTGATTCATTGGACACCAATTCATTGGACACTGATTCATTGGACGCACTGATTCATTGGACACCGATTCATTGGACGCACTGATTCATTGGACACTGATTCATTGGACACCGATTCATTGGACGCACTGATTCATTGGACACTGATTCATTGGACGCACTGATTCATTGGACACTGATTCATTGGACGCACTGATTCATTGGACACTGATTCATTGGACACACTGATTCATTGGACGCACTGATTCATTGGACACTGATTCATTGGACGCACCGATTCATTGGACGCACTGATTCATTGGACACTGATTCATTGGACACTGATTCATTGCACACACTGATTCATTGGACGCACTGATTCATTGGACACTGATTCATTGGACGGACCGATTCATTGGACACTGATTCATTGGGCGCACCGATTCATTGGACGCACTGATTCATTGGACACTGATTCATTGGACACTGATTCATTGGACGCTGATTCATTGCACACTGACTCATTGGACGCACCGATTCATTGGACGCACTGATTCATTGGACACTGATTCATTGGACGCTGATTCATTGCACACTGATTCATTGGATGCACCGATTCATTGGACGCACTGATTCATTGCACACTGATTCATTGGACGCACCGATTCATTGGACACACTGATTCATTGGACGCACTGATTCATTGGACACACTGATTCATTGGATTCACTGATTTGGATCATTTGGATCAGAGGTCGACAGAAGAGGCGTCCTGAATAACGGCGAGCGACGCAGCGCTGCTGCTGTGAGCTGAACTTCTGTCAGACATCCTGTTTTGTGTCTGTCGCTAGATGTGAAAGCGCCTGATTGGACGAAGAACGACTGATTGAGGAAGTGAAGATGAGGGGTTATCGACAGGATACTTTTTTATCTCACTACAGAGAGCTGGATGAGGTGTCAGCTGATTGGACGGAGATCAGCAGGGAGCTGAAAGTGTCTGCTCAGCTAAATGACCCTCGCTAATCACAAGCTAGGCTACTTCCTGTTGGCTGTGTTTGGCTGTGTTGTCGTTTCCTGTGAATATCAGAATATAAAACATGTTCTCTTTTTAATAAAGCAGCGTTATAAAGGAGGAAGACAGTCAGTCGGCTGCTCTTCATCCTTCAGTGGTCACGTCTCGTCTGATGTGAAACAAACAGCTGAGAGCGACGTGTTTGTTTACGTTATGTAACGGAGGTGTTTACTTAACGGATTCAGTGTGGACAGAGAGCGCCGATGTCACGTGATGTTTGTTTACTGTCGGGACACAGTGTCATGATGTTCCACTCAGGAGCGCTGACGCTAGCTAACAGTTGGTAAACCCGTCCGGTTTTTGGTTTCATATCAAACACGTTGGAACGTTTTCACACCAGCCCCGCCCCCAAACAAAAAAATCTGTGCTGACATCATCAGGAGGAGAGCTTATTTATGTTAGCTGTTAGCAGCTAGTTAGTGTTAGCCGTCAGCAGCTAGAAACGTTAGCTGTTAGCAGCTAGTTAATGTTAGCCGTCAGCAGCTAGAAACATTAGCTGTTAGCAGCTAGTTAACGTTAACCGTTAGCAGCCAGAGCTAACGGCTGATGGAGGTTACATTGAGTCACATTATGATGTGTTCAAGCTCTACTCAGTAAAACTGAGTTTTCCTTGAAGGTAAATAAACGTTCTGATGATGTGTTCAGTGTCATCATGTAAAATGTGCCTGTCAGTGAGAAACAGTTTGACGGAGAAATGTTTTCACAGCAATACAAAAGATATTAGAGAGGAAATTGTGATTTATTATATGAAGGAAAAAGGTTTTTGAATCAGTTTTTAAAAGCTGTTTTTCATGTGACAGAAGGTTTAATGATTTATTAAAGGTTGTTTGAATCAGTGTTCAGCAGCAGCACGGTGATGACGGACTGACTTTGAAACTTCATTTTATACAATGATTTTTTTGTTTCTCTGGAAGAAACAGGAGGAATAAACAACAACAACAACATAAACTAAAACATGGATGTTTCACACACAGAAGATCTGACCAATCAGCACTGATTAATGACAGAAAACATGATGATGTCACAGTCAAGCTGACCTTTGACCTTTGACCTTCATTTTATCCTGTTAGACATTTGTGTCAAGTTTGGTCAGAGTTAGTGATGAACTCTTCAGTTATGGACAAACACGTTTTGTGAGGTCACACTGACCTTTGACCTTCGACCACTGAAGTCTAATCAGTCTGTTCGTCAGTCCAGCTGGACGTTTGTGCCAAATTTGAAAAACTTTACTCAGAGTCTACTTGTCATATTGAGGTTATGAAAATGAGACGGACACAAGGTCACAGTGGCCTTTGACCTCCAAAACTGAAACAATTCATCCTCGATACAGTGTGGATGTTTGTGCCAAACTTCATAAAGCCATCTACGAGAATGAGACGGAGGTACGTTTGTGCAGGCGGACGGACGACCCAAAATAATCAAGCCTTCGTCCACGACTGTTAGTGATGAGGAAACAAAAAGACAACAAAAAATCCATCAATGTCTCAGTCGTGTGCCGAGATAAGAGTCGTACGAAAAAATATCCAAGAAACAAAAACGTCTCTGAACAATGGCCAAGTCCAGAAACAGCTTCCAGCCTTCAGACCAATGACTGATCAATAACTGATCAATGAATCCTTCAGTTCAGTCGGAGCGTCTTCGTTCAGACCTCTGACTCCACCCTCAGCTTCTGTTCTGTTCCTGATGTGGGTCCTGTCACAGTCACAGTCGTCTCTCTTCATATTTCCACTGATCAGTTTGTAGTTTTTGTCTCTGAGCCGACGTCACACTGATTGTTGCTCTTGAACGTTCCTCCGACAGGAAACAGGATTAATGAAAACAACACGTCTTCTCTTTGTGTGGATTCATGAACGAGTCCACAGAGCCAGCGGGAGAATCTCAGAGCGCCAGTGTTCGCTCAGCGACAGTAGAAACAATTTCAACAGGAAACGAGACAAATTCATCAAAGTGACATGTCAGTGTGTTTATTACATCACTCAGTGATGCGTTTCCTGTATGCAGGTGGTGTTTCTCTGCTCAGACGAGAATATGTTGTGATTCATTTATATTTGATTAGTGATGTCATCCTGTAGTTTCTGATCAGGTCCGTGAAACACTTCCTGCTTCAGTAACAAGATGTTCTGTGGGGAACGTTACCTGAGAACACTGATTATATTAAAGGGTTAAACCTTCTTCAGGCTGTTAGATCCTGCTAACGTGTCGCTGAGCTCTTTAAAATAAACCTTCGTTATCTGCACCAACGCTCACACTGCTGTCATCATGTTCATCTAAAATGGTTCACATGTTCTGTTCACAGGTGAGCAGGAAGTTAGTGTGAACAAACTGGCGCCACACTCACAGTTAGCACAGTTAGCTCTTCATGCTAAGCTAACAGCTGTAAGGAGTGGTGGACACTCAGAGATGAAACAGAGGAAGCGTCTCCTGACATTAAGCGCTCCAGATTCAGAACGTCCTGAAGCCAAACACAAGAACAAAAAGAGAAAAAAACTTGTTGTCATTCATCAGCCCGCGGCGGGGGGGGGGGGGGGGGGGGGGGGGGGGTGTCGCTGTCCGATGGCGAGCCGAGTCCCTGGTTGATTCTGACTGAATTAATTAGAGGAGGAAATTAATTAATTGGGCCAAGTGGCTGCAGGGAGACAGAGACAGTCACTGGAGACTCTGAGGCTGACGGCGTCATTAATTATTGATTATTGATCAGTCAGATCAGTCGCCAACGTCTGCGACACACTTTATAACACGCACCTTCATCTTCATCATTTAAAGACAAACAAACCTTCATCTTTATCTGTTAAAGACAGAAACATTAATTATTGATCAGTCACCAACTTCTGCTGCTGCTGAACACTTGATTACTTTAATACACACTGAAACACCTTTACTCATGTCCACGCGTCGCTGATGCTCAGATGGCGCCGATGTCATTAATTAAACTGCAAATATCAAAGATCTTGCTGATGATGTACATTTTAACGGAACCTGTTAGTGCTGACATCACGATGACATCATGATGACATCACGATGACGTCATGTTATCACCTGGAGGTGAAGCTGCCTCTCCCCCACAGGGCTGTAGGCTACATAGGAGTCTTCAGATGTGGTCTTGTTGTGTTATTGGGAGCCAGAATAGAAGGAGTCATGGCTCAAAACCAGCCGCCACTGCCCGTCAACAAAAACAAAGACAACTGTGGTTAAATGTGATCAGACCAAAGGACTGGACGGAGGCCATCATCAAAAATGCTCACATGTGCAGCGCACACTTCATATCAGGTTAGGGACAAAGTATTTCCTGTTGTAGGGATGAAGAACGTTATGTGTATTAAGGGTTATCATGTCCACCTCATCAGAAACTGGGGAGCTATTAAGAGGAAGATTGGATTTCTCTGGAACGCTAACTTTTTAGCACATTAGCTAACGTTAGCTTCCATAGCAAAACAAACAAGATTGGCTTCCTGTGACATCATCCATCCACTGAGTGAGAGCATACGGGTCGGCCAGTCTGGTCCCGTTGGTCAGTGTTTACTTCTTCCAGTAACACTGGCGGTCCCGGAGAGTGAGTGACCTGACATGGTGCGTTGGTAAATTCAGTCTGACGCTCTACACTAAAATGAGAGCCCTGTTGGTGGAAGAAACGGAGCCTTATATTTCTACATGAATGAACCAACGCTTAAGTTAATCACACATTCACTCCGCTCGGCGCTCTGCTGCTCCGTCTCCACAGACAGAGTGTCCAGAGTGCGCTCTGCCACTCTGAGAGTGCGCTGCTCTGGATAACCCAACGCTACATTCAGACAGCGCTCCCAATTTATCAACGCTCCAGTTTGTGTCAGAGTGCGCTCCTGAACGCACCACTCACATCATCTTCCTCCATCGTCTAAAACAAGACAACACAACTTGTTAGCTAGCGCTAGCTAATGTCTGTGGAGAACTGTTTTGCCTCCAGCTAAGCCCCGCCCACCAAAACACGTCACACTGTAATCACTCAGGTATCTAACCTGTGTGTCCGTCATCATTCAAACATTGTTAGTCTGTCTCACCTGTCTCAGGTGTCTCGTTGGACTCTGACGTGTCTCGTCTCTGCAGGTCTGACGGCGGCGGCGATGGCTGAGGCTCTGAAGCTGCAGAAGATGAGGATGATGATGGGTTTCCATGGCAACAGCGATCAGAGCAAACAGCACAATGGAGCTGAGTCAGACAACGACGATACAGGTACGTCATCAATCAATCAATTCAATCAATTTTATTTATAAAGCCCAATATCACAAATCACAATTTGCCTCAGAGGGCTTTACAGAGGGCTTTCTCCTCCGAGAATCGCCACCTTAACGTGGTGGAGGAGTTTGCGTGTCCCCGTGAACCTGGGAGCTGTGTTGTCCGGGGCTAAAAGCCCCTGGTAGGGTCTCCCAAGGCAAAGTGGTCCCGGGGGAGGGACCAGACTAAGAGCGATTCAAAGACCCTGATGATGCGGCCTCTTCGGATTAAGAGCACCTCGCCCGGTATGGGGACACTGGGGCCCCCTCCTGGAGCCAGACCCGGGGGGGGAGCTCGCCAGCGAGCGTCTGGTGGCTGGGCCTTAGGCCATGGGGCCCGGTCGGGCTCAGCCCGAAGAGGATACATGGAGCCGTTGCCCTGTGGGCTCACCACTCGCAGGGACAGACATCAGGGTCGGGTGCTTTGTGTGCCGGGCGGCAGGCAGGGGCGGGGCCACGGGCATGCTGATCCCTGGCGACGCGGACTGGTTTTAGGGACGTGGAATGTCACCTCTCTGGTGGGAAAGGAGCCGGAGCTGGTGCGAGAGGTGGAGCGGTACCGACTAGACATAGTTGGGCTCACCTCCACGCACAGCACTGGTTCTGGAACCAAACTCCTGGAGAGGGGCTGGACTCTCGCTTTTTCCGGAGTTGCCCAGGGTGAGAGGCGCCGGGCGGGTGTGGGGATACTCACAAGCCCCCGGCTGAGTACCACCGTGTTGGAGTTCTCCCCGGAGAACGAAAGGGTCGCCTCTATGCGACTGCGGGTTGCAGGGAGTAGGTCTCTGACTGTTGTTTGTGCTTATGCACCTAACAGCAGTACGGAGTACCCGGCCTTTTTGGAGTCTCTTGGCGGTGTCCTGAGAGGGGTGCCGGCTGGGGACTCCTTGGTTCTCCTGGGGGACTTCAACGCTCACGTGGGCAATGACGGAGAAACCTGGAGGGGAGTGATTGGGAGGAACGGCCTGCCTGATCTGAACCCGAGTGGTGTTTTGTTATTGGACTTCTGTGCTAGTCACGGACTGGCCATAACAAACACCATGTTCGAGCACAGGGAGGTACATAAGTGTACCTGGTACCAGAACACCTTCGGCCAAAGATCGATGATCGACTTTGTGGTTGTATCATCAGATCTGCGGCCGTGTGTCTTGGACACTCAGGTGAAGAGAGGAGAAGAGCTGTCAACTGATCACCACCTGGTGGTGAGTTGGATCAGATGGCGGGGGAGGCTGCCGGACAGACCTGGGAAACCCAAACGTGTAGTGAGGGTGAACTGGGAACGTCTGGCTGAGGCCCCTGTCCGTAGGGTCTTCAACTCACACCTCCGGAAGAATTTCTCGCGCATCCCGGGGGAGGCTGGGGACATGGAGTCGGAGTGGGCCATGTTCAAAGCTTCCATTGTGGAGGCGGCTGCTAGGAGCTGTGGTCAGAAGGTCGTCGGTGCTTGTCGTGGCGGCAACCTGAGAACCCGCTGGTGGACACCAGCGGTGAAGGAGGCTGTCAGGCTGAAGAAGGAGGCCTTTCGGGTCTGGCTGGCCCGGGGGTCTCCTGAAGCAGCAGACAGGTACCGGTTGGCCAGAAGGGCTGCAGCTGTGGCGGTCGCTGAGGCAAAAACCCGGGTGTGGGAGGAGTTCGGGGAGGCTATGGAGAAGGACTTTCGGTTGGCCTCAAGGAAGTTCTGGCAGACCGTTAGACGTATCAGGAAAGGAAAGCAGGGCTTGTCTCAGGCTGTTCTCAGCAGAGACGGAGAACTGCTGACCCGAACTGGGAACATCGTTGAGCGGTGGAAGGAGCACTTTGAGGACCTCCTGAACCCGGCCATCACATCCACTGTGACCGAGGCAGAGCCTGAAGACTCTGGGGAATTCTCGCTCATTTCCCTGGCAGAGGTCGCTGAGGTAGTTAAAAAGCTCCCCAGCGGCAAGGCGCCGGGTGTGGATGAGATTCGCCCAGAGATGCTGAAGGCTCTGGACATTGTTGGGCTGTCTTGGTTGACACGCCTTTTCAGTGTCGCGTGGAGGTCGGGTACGGTGCCTGTAGAGTGGCAGACCGGGGTGGTGGTCCCCATCTTCAAAAAAGGGGATCGGAGGGTGTGCTCCAATTATCGGGGTATCACACTGCTCAGCCTCCCGGGTAAAGTTTACTCAAGGGTGCTGGAAAGGAGGCTCCGACCGATTGTCGAACCTTTGATTCAGGAGGAGCAATGCGGATTCCGTCCTGGCCGTGGAACAGTGGACCAGCTCTTTACCCTTGCGAGGCTGCTGGAGGGGTCGTGGGAGTTTGCCCATCCAGTCTACATGTGCTTTGTGGACTTGGAGAAGGCTTACGGCCGCGTTCCTCGGGGGGTCTTGTGGGGGGTACTGCGAGAGTATGGGGTACCGGGCTCGCTGCTACGAGCCATCCGGTCCCTGTATGACCAAAGTGAGAGCTGTGTCCGCATACTTGGTGTAAAATCCAGCACGTTCTCGGTGGGTGTGGGCCTCCGCCAAGGCTGTCCCTTGTCACCGATCCTGTTTGTGACTTTCATGGACAGGATCTCGAGGCGCAGTCGAGGGGGGGGAGGGGTCCGGTTTGGTGACCTCAGAATTGCATCTCTGCTTTTCGCAGATGATGTGGTTCTGTTGGCTTCATCACACTGTGACCTCCAGCACGCACTGGAGCGGTTTGCGGCCGAGTGTGAAGCGGTCGGGATGAGAGTCAGCACCTCTAAATCTGAGGCCATGGTTCTCTGCCGGAAGCAGGTGGATTGTCCCCTCCGGGTTAGGGGAGAGTTACTGCCCCAAGGGAGGGAGTTTAAGTATCTCGGGGTCTTGGTCACGGGTGAGGGTAGAATGGAGCGTGAGATGGATCGGCGGTTTGGGGCGGCTTCTGCAGTGATGCGGGCGCTGCGCCGGGCTGTCGTGGTGAAGAAGGAGCTGAGCCGGAAGGCGAAGCTCTCGATTTACTGGTCCATCTACGTCCCAACCCTCACCTATGGCCACGAGATCTGGGTACTGACCGAAAGAATGAGATCACGGATACAAGCGGCCGAAATGAGTTTTCTCCCTGGGGTGGCTGGGCTCAGCCGTAGAGATAGGGTAAGGAGCTCGGACATCCGGAGGGAGCTCGGAGTAGAGCCGCTGCTCCTTCGCATCGAAAGGGGTCAGTTGAGGTGGTTCGGGCATCTGATCAGGATGTTCCAGGCACGTCCCACTGGTAGGAGGCCCCGGGGCAGACCCAGAACACGCTGGAGGGATTACATATCTCATCTGGCCTGGGAACGCCTTGGGGTCCCCCAGGAGGAGCTGGAAAGCGTTGCTGGGGAGAGGGATGTCTGGGGTGCTTTGCTCGGCCTGCTGCCCCCGCGACCCGGCCCCGGATAAGCGGATGAAAATGGATGGATGGATGGACAATTTGCCTCAGACGGGCTTTACAGCATACAACATCCCTCTGTCCTTAGGACCCTCACAGCGGATAAGGAAAAACTCCCCAAAAAACCCCTGACATGACATAGTTATCAGACATCATCACCTGTCTCTGACACTCAGAGCTCAAAACTCAGCTATGTCTCCTTCTGTCCTCTCCTTGTCTCCATCTGTCCTCTCCTTGTCTCCTTATGTCCTCTCCTTGTCCCCTTCTGTCCTCTCCTTGTCTCCTTCTGTCCTCTTGTCTCCTTCTGTCCTCTCCTTGTCTCCTTCTGTCCTCTCCTTGTCTCCTTATGTCCTCTCCTTGTCCCCTTCTGTCCTCTCCTCACCTCCGGCCTGTAGGAGGCAGTGAAGGATCCTGGGAGAAGGAGCAGCGCCTCCTGTCTCCTCCCTCGTCAGCTGTAGCTCCTCCTCCTGGTTCGGCGTCTCTCCACCTCAACACTCTGCAGCAGCACAGCTCGCTATTGGCCAACCGTAAGTCCCAGCTCTGCTCTGATTGGATAACTCACTGGCTCCTCTACCGTTAGCTTAGCATCGTAGCACCAAAATATTTCCTGTCATCCTCGTTTCTTTGTGACTCTGCCTCCTCAGGTCTGTCAGACTTTCCCTTTATGGTCATGCCACACCCCCTCCTCCCTGTGGGTCTGCCCCCTGCCAGCGTCGCCATGGCGATGAACCAGATGAGTCAGCTGGGCAGTTTGGCAAACATGGCCGCCGTGTCACATGTTCAGATAGAAGAGAGCAAGGTGAGCGCAAGTTAACAATGCTAGTGCTAATGCTAACAGCACACAGTGTTAGCAGTGCTAATATTAACAGGACTAATGCTAACATTAAGAATGCTAATGTGGCTAATGATAACATCAATGACCCTGGTGGTGTTGTGATTAACACTGCTAAGGGTAGCAGTGCTAATGCTAACATTGTAAATGCTAACAAAGTTGCTTCTTAAAGTTGTACTGCTAACAGTGCCAGTGTTAGCGGTGCTGAATGTATTACTGCGTATTCTAACAATTCAGCACAAATTGTAATGGAAAAGAAAAAATAAAAGCTGCAACTGCTAATGCTAACAGGGCTAATGCTAACAGTGCTGATGACTTTGGCACTTAAACACAGAAAAAAAAACAGCGACTGTCACTGCTAACCACACAAATGCTAACCACACTGACGCTAATGCTAACATGCCTGATGCTAAAAGGGATACTCCTAACAGTGCTATTTACAACATTATTGACGTTGCTGATGTTGTGGCTAACACTGCTATGGCTAATAGAGCTAATGCTAACACTGAGAATGCTGTTTCAAAAAGCGGCACTACCAACTGTTTTAATGCTAACACTGTTTATGTTAGCAGTGCTAACAATTTAACACAAATTCTGCTGGTAAAGAAAAATAATAAAAGCTGCTGATGATAACAGGGCTAACACTAATGATGTTGATGCTAACAGTGCTAATGCTAACCATCTCTTCTCTGTGTTCAGGAGTCTCCTCCAGGAAGCCCCTCCCCCTGTCTCTCCCCCAGTGATGATGAGCTCCGCCCCCAAGAACCAACCAGCCAATCACCTTCCAGAGCATCCTCATCCTCCTCATCATCACCTCCTCCTCCAGCACACACACCGGAGCTCGGTCAGCACACACACACACACACACACACACACACACACACACACACACACGCACACACACACACACACGTTGATGGTGTGGTCAGAGAGCTGCAGGTTCTGATCCTGTGTCCTGTGTGTGATGACATCGACAGACGGCGACGTCGCAGAGCAAGAGAACACCTTTAAGAAGGTCGTGAAGGACAAAGGTAAGAGACACACACACACACACGTTATTCATGAACACACACGGACTGTCTGTGGTCACACGTCTTCACGCCCCCTCTGTGATCGCTCCTCATCATCCACTGATCTGACCTCTGATTGGAGGATGGAGGAGTGATGTCACAGTGAGGAAACACTGATGGGACCGACACACCTGTGTGTGATGACTCTGTGGGACACGTCGGTTTTAAACGTCTGACATGACAGAGGACGGACGGACCAACAGGACAGAGACAACAGATGGGACAAACGTATGTGTTACAAGGTTTACCTGTGTCTCTGTGAGGACTCTGGCTGAGGGGACGTATCCTCAGATGTCCTCACTACAGACACACACACACACACACACACACACACACACACACACACAGACACACACACACACACACACACACACACACACACACACACACACAGACACACACACACACACACACACACACACACACACACACACAGACACACACACACACGCACACACACACAGACACACAGTAAAACAGGAAGTTCTCTCCACCTTTAATTAAAGCTCTTTAAATATTCAGGATGTTATTGGCTGAAACTAAAAACACGTCAACAACAATCTTTGTTTCTACCTGCAGATGACAGCGTGTTGCCCCTCCCCCTCCCCAAACCGACCAATGAGAGGCTGCCACTGACCTCTCAGCCGCTGTCTGTCAACAACGCAAACCCCGCCTTCGCTCCGTTCCTATTGGCTGAGGGTCTGTCATCCATGGAAACGCTGCTGACAAACATACAGGTGACAGAGAGCTACCTGAAATAAGACAGAGACGGTAATGCAGGGACAATAATGTAGAGACGATAATGTAGAGATGATAATGTAGAGGCAGTAATGTAGAGACAGTAATGCAGAGGCAGTAATGTAGAGACGGTAATGTAGATGCAGTAATGTAGAGATGATAATGTAGAGACGATAATGTAGAGGCAGTAATGTAGAGATGATAATGTAAAGACGATAATGTAGAGGCAGTAATGTAGAGACGGTAATGTAGATGCAGTAATGTAGAGACGGTAATGCAGAGGCAGTAATGTAGAGATGATAATGTAGAGGCAGTAATGTAGTGACGATAATGTAGAGGCAGTAATGCAGAGATGATAATGTAGAGGCAGTAATGTAGAGATGATAATGTAGAGACGGTAATGTAGAGATGATAATGTAGATGCAGTAGTTTAGAGACGATAATGTAGGGGCAGTAATGTAGAGACGGTAATGTAGGGGCAGTAATGTAGAGATGATAATGTAGATGCAGTAGTGTAGAGACGATAATGTAGAGGCAGTAATGTAGAGACGATAATGTAGAGACGGTAATGTAGAGACGGTAATGTAGGGGCAGTAATGTAGAGATGATAATGTAGATGCAGTAGTGTAGAGACGATAATGTAGGGGCAGTAATGTAGAGACGATAATGTAGAGACGGTAATGTAGAGGCAGTAATGTAGGGACGGTAATGCAGAGGCAGTAATGTAGAGACGATAATGTAGAGGCGGTAATGTAGAGACGGTAATGTAGGGGCAGTAATGTAGAGATGATAATGTAGAGGCTGTAATGTAGAGATGGTAATGTAGAGACCATAATGTAAAGGCAGTAATGTAGAGATGATAATGTAGAGGCAGTAATGTAGAGATGGTAATGTAGAGACGGTAATGTAGAGGCAGTAATGTAGAGACGGTAATGTAGAGACGGTAATGTAGAGGCAGTAATGTAGAGATGATAATGTAGAGACGATAATGTAGAGGCAGTAATGTAGAGATGATAATGTAGAGGCAGTAATGTAGAGACGGTAATGTAGAGGCAGTAATGTAGAGATGATAATGTAGAGACGATAATGTAGAGATGATAATGTAGAGGCAGTAATGTAGAGGCAGTAATGTAGGGACGGTAATGCAGAGGCAGTAATGTAGAGATGATAATGTAGAGGCGGTAATGTAGAGACGGTAATGTAGGGGCAGTAATGTAGAGATGATAATGTAGAGGCTGTAATGTAGAGATGGTAATGTAGAGACCATAATGTAAAGGCAGTAATGTAGAGATGATAATGTAGAGGCAGTAATGTAGAGATGGTAATGTAGAGACGGTAATGTAGAGGCAGTAATGTAGAGACGGTAATGTAGAGACGGTAATGTAGAGGCAGTAATGTAGAGATGATAATGTAGAGACGATAATGTAGAGGCAGTAATGTAGAGATGATAATGTAGAGGCAGTAATGTAGAGACGGTAATGTAGAGGCAGTAATGTAGAGATGATAATGTAGAGACGATAATGTAGAGATGATAATGTAGAGGCAGTAATGTAGGGACGATAATGTAGAGGCAGTAATGTAGAGATGATAATGTAGAGACGATAATATAGAGATGGTAATGTAGAGGCAGTAATGTAGAGATAATGTAGAGACGATAATGTAGAGATGATAATGTAGATGCAGTAATGTAGAGACGATAATGTAGGGGCAGTAATGTAGAGACGGTAATGCAGAGGCAGTAATGTAGAGACGGTAATGTAGAGATGATAATGTAGAGACGGTAATGTAGGGACGGTAATGTAGGGACGGTAATGCAGGGGCAGTAATGTAGAGATGATAATGTAGAGGCGGTAACGTAGAGACGGTAATGTAGAGGCAGTAATATAGAGACGGTAATGTAGAAGCAGTAATGTAGAGATGATAATGTAGAGACAATAATGTAGAGATGATATTGTAGAGGCAGTAATGTAGAGACGGTAATGTAGAGGCAGTAATGTAGAGATGGTAATGCAGAGGCAGTAATGTAGAGATGATAATGTAGAGGCAGTAATGTAGAGATGATCATGTAGAGGCAGTAATGTAGAGACGATAATGTAGAGGCAGTAATGTAGAGATGATAATGTAGAGACGATAATGTTGAGGCAGTAATGTAGAGATGATAATGTAGAGGTAGTAATGTAGAGACGATAATGTAGGGGCAGTAATGTAGAGACGGTAATGCAGAGGCAGTAATGTAGAGACGGTAATGTAGAGGCAGTAATGTAGAGATGATAATGTAGAGACGATAATGTAGAGGCAGTAATGTAGGGACGATAATGTAGAGGCAGTAATTTAGAGATGATAATGTAGAGGCAGTAATGTAGAGATGGTAATGTAGAGACGGTAATGTAGAGGCAGTAATGTAGAGACGGTATTGTAGAGATAGTAATGTAGAGACGATAATGTAGAGGCAGTAATGTAGAGACGATAATGTAGAGGCAGTAATGTAGAGATGATAATGTAGAGACGATAATGTAGAGGCAGTAATGTAGAGATGATAATGTAGAGGCAGTAATGTAGAGACGGTAATATAGAGGCAGTAATGTAGAGACAGTAATGCAGAGGCAGTAATATAGAGACGGTAATGTAGTGAAGATAATGTAGAGGCAGTAATGTAGAGATGATAATGTAGAGGCAGTAATGTAGGGATGATAATGTAGAGACGATAATGTAGAGGCAGTAATGTAGAGATGATAATGTGGAGACGATAATGTAGAGGCGGTAATGTAGAGGCAGTAATGTAGAGACGGTAATGCAGAGGCAGTAATGTAGAGATGATAATTTAGAGGCAGTAATGTAGAGTCGGTAATGCAGAGGCAGTAATGTAGAGATGATAATGTAGAGGCGGTAATGTAGAGACGGTAGTGTAGAGGCAGTAATGTAGAGATGATAATGTAGAGACGATAATGTACAGGCAGTAATGTAGAGATGACAATGTAGAGGCAGTAATGTAGAGACGATAATGTAGAGGCAGTAATGAAGAGGCAGTAATGTAGAGACAATAATGTAGAGATGATAATGTAGAGACAGTAATGTAGTGGCAGTAATGTAGAGACGATAACATAGAGACGATAATGCAGAGACAATACTGTAGAGACAGTAATGTAGAGGCAGTAATGTAGAGACGACAATGTAGAGGCAGTAATGTGGAGACCATAATGTAGAGACAGTAATGTAGAGACGATAATCTAGAGGCAGTAATGTAGAGACGATAATGTAGAGACGATAATGTAGAGGCAGTAATATAGAGACGATAATGTAGAGGCAGTAATGTAGAGACGATAATGTAGAGACAATAATGTAGAGACAATAATGTAGAGACAGTAATGTGGAGACGATAATGTAGAGACGATAATGTAGAGGCAGTAATGTAGAGATGATAATGTAGAGGCAGTAATATAGAGATGATAATGTAGAGGCAGTAATGTAGAGACGATAATGTAGAGACAATAATGTAGAGGCAGTAATATAGAGACGATAATGTAGAGGCAGTAATGTAGAGACGATAATGTAGAGGCAGTAATGTAGAGACGATAATGTAGAGGCAGTAATGTAGAGACGATAATGTAGAGACGATAACACAGAGACATACAGATGATAACGTAGAGTCTGTAATGGACTCCATGTGTCCAGGTGGACCTCCAGTCCATTGGTGTGTCCCATAAGGACGTCTCACAGTGAGTCATCAGTCTGTGTGTCCTCAGGGTCTCCTGAAGGTGGCGGTGGAGAGCGCTCGATCTCAGGACAAACAGAACCAGCTGGAGAGGAAAGAGTTAAAACTGGAGCTGGAGCGGGAACGAGACGCAAGACAGACGCTCCAGAGACAGCTGAGCTCCGAGCTACAGACACGAGGTGAGACAGGTCGCTACAGAGGTGAGACAGGATGCTATAGAGGTGAGACAGGTCACTACAGAGGTGAGACAGGAAGCTACAGAGGTGAGACAGGTCACTACAGAGGTAAGACAGGAAGCTACAGAGATGAGACAGGTCGCTACAGAGGTAAGACAGGAAGCTACAGAGGTGAGACAGGTCGCTACAGAGGTGAGACAGGAAGCTACAGAGGTGAGACAGGAGGCTACAGAGGTGAGACAGGAAGCTACAGAGGTGAGACAGGAACCTACAGAGGTGAGACAGGTCGCTACAGAGGTGAGACAGGAAGCTACAGAGGTGAGACAGGTCGCTACAGAGGTGAGACAGGAAGCTACAGGGGTAAGACAGGAAGCTACAGAGGTGAGACAGGAAGCTACAGAGGTGAGACAGGAAGCTACAGAGGTGAGACAGGAAGCTAAAGACGTGAGACAGGTCGCTACAGAGGTGAGACAGGAAGCTACAGACGTGAGACAGGTTGCTACTGATGTGAGAGAGGAAGCTACAGAGGTGAGACAGGTCACTACAGAGGTGAGACAGGAAGCTACAGAGGTGAGACAGGAAGCTACAGACGTGAGACAGGTTGCTACTGATGTGAGAGAGGAAGCTACAGAGGTGAGACAGGAAGCTACAGAGGTGAGACAGGTTGCTACTGTCATGAGGTGAGACAGGTTGCTACTGTCATGAGGTGAGACAGGTCACTACAGAGGTGAGACAGGTTAAAATAAAGAGCGCTTTTTCTTTCTCTTCATCAGTTTCAGCTGTGCTCCAAGAACACATTCAGCTCTCAGCGTTCACACACAACATACATGTGCAGGAAGTATATTCACTGTGATTATTATGGTCTGTCGTCTCATTATTATGGTGTGTGGTCGTCAGTGTCGATCCAGAGGAGGCTGAAGAAGGAGAAGAAGGCGAAGAGGAAGTTACAGGAGGCGCTGGACTTTGAGTCGAGGAGGAGGGAGCAGGTGGAGCGAGCGCTCAAACACACAGGTGAGTCCTCCAGCTCTTCTTCTACTTCTCTTATCTGAGCTTTTGTCCTGATGATAAGAACAGTAAAAGTACTATGAGGTGTAGGAGTACATAGTAAAGTACTGTGAGGTGTAGGAGTACATAGTAGAGTACTGTGAGGTGTAGGAGTACACAGTAAAGTACTCTGAGGTGTAGGAGTACATAGTAAAGTACTGTGAGGTGTAGGAGTACACAGTAAAAGTCCTCTGAGGTGTAGGAGTACATAGTAAAGTACTCTGAGGTGTAGGAGTACACAATAAAAGTACTCTGAGGTGTAGGAGTACATAGTAAAGTACTGTGAGGTGTAGGAGTACACAGTAAAAGTCCTCTGAGGTGTAGGAGTACATAGTAAAAGTACTGTGAGGTGTAGGAGTACACAGTAAAAGTACTGTGAGGTGTAGGAGTACATAGTAAAAGTACTGTTAGGTGTAGGAGTACACAGTAAAAGTACTGTGAGGTGTAAGACTACATAGTAAAAGTACTGTGAGGTGTAGGAGTACACAGTAAAAGTACTGTGAGGTGTAAGAGTACATAGTAAAAGTACTCTGAGGTGTAGGAGTACATAGTAAAAGTACTGTGAGGTGTAGGAGTACACAGTAAAAGTACTGTGAGGTGTAGGAGTACACAGTAAAAGTACTGTGAGGTGTAGGAGTACATAGTAAAAGTACTGTGAGGTGTAGGAGTACACAGTAAAAGTACTGTTAGGTGTAGGAGTACACAGTAAAAGTACTGTGAGGTGTAGGAGTACACAGTAAAAGTACTCTGAGGTGTAGGAGTACATAGTAAAAGTACTGTGAGGTGTAGGAGTATACAGTAAAAGTACTGTGAGGTGTAGGAGTACATAGTAAAAGTACTCTGAGGTGTAGGAGTACATAGTAAAAGTACTGTGAGGTGTAGGAGTACACAGTAAAAGTACTGTGAGGTGTAGGAGTACACAGTAAAAGTACTGTGAGGTGTAGGAGTACATAGTAAAAGTACTCTGAGGTGTAGGAGTACATAGTAAAAGTACTGTGAGGTGTAGGAGTACACAGTAAAAGTACTATGAGGTGTAAAAGTACTGTGAGGTGTAGGAGTACACAGTAAAAGTACTGTGAGGTGTAGGAGTACATAGTAAAAGTACTGTGAGGTGTAGGAGTACATAGTAAAAGTACTGTTAGGTGTAGGAGTACACAGTAAAAGTACTGTGAGGTGTAGGAGTACATAGTAAAAGTACTGTGAGGTGTAGGAGTACATAGTAAAAGTACTGTTAGGTGTAGGAGTACACAGTAAAAGTACTCTGAGGTGTAGGAGTACATAGTAAAAGTACTGTTAGGTGTAGGAGTACACAGTAAAAGTACTGTGAGGTGTAGGAGTACACAGTAAAAGTACTGTTAGGTGTAGGAGTACACAGTAAAAGTACTGTGAGGTGTAGGAGTACATAGTAAAAGTACTGTGAGGTGTAGGAGTACACAGTAAAAGTACTGTGAGGTGTAGGAGTACATAGTAAAAGTACTGTGAGGTGTAGGAGTACACAGTAAAAGTACTGTGAGGTGTAGGAGTACATAGTAAAAGTACTGTTAGGTGTAGGAGTACACAGTAAAAGTACCTGTTTGTGTTTCAGATGCAGTGATTCCTGAGAACGAGCCGGAGAACCAGCAGCAGGAGAACTCTGCAGCTCAGGGTAACAACAGTCACACAGTTCAAACATTAAGGACATTCATACTGTAGGTGACACGTCCTGACAGCAGCAGGGTTAAATTAATGTCCAACATGTCCAACATGTCCTCCAGTGTCGTCAGACCGCTACAGAGAAAACACCGCCGTGTTAAAAAGAAGCCAAACATTTGTAAAGGACAAAAAAAATAGAAATAAATTGAAAATGTTTAAGAAAAAAAATGAATTTGTTTTTTTAATTAGAAAAAAATATATATATATTAAGCCCCGCCCCCTCCAGTGATATCAGTGTGAGTCAGAAATTAAAAAAGGAAACACACTGAAGAGCATGTGTGAGTGTGTGTGTGTGAGTGTGTGTGTGTGAGTCGACTGTGAAATTGAATCAACAGAAACAATCAGAGACTTCACAGCAGAACACACACACACACACAAACACAGTGTTTACAGCAGAGTGTGTGTGTGACATCATAATGAGATTCATTCATCAAAGCAGCGACAGCTACTGTCTGTCAGGAACAACAACAGCAGGGGGCGCCACATCATCCAGGGTTTACAGTAATGTGTTAATTATGACGTCGTCTGAAATGAACACATGAATGAACCTTTGTGTGCAGAGAACAGAGCGTTCACCAAACCTCCACTGCTCTTCTGAGGAGATGATGATGATGAAGAGGAGGAGGAGCTGATGATGAAGAGGAGGAGCTGCTGATGAAGACGAGGAGCTGATGATGAAGAGGAGGAGCTGCTGATGAAGAGGAGGAGCTGGACCTCCTGAGACAGAAACCAGACGACGGACAAATTAAAAACAAAAGAGGAAGAGTCCCATCAGCCACCTCTCTGTCTACTTCCTGTTTTTATTATTATTATTAAAGAGGGCGGAGCCTGGTGTGAATCGGTCACTCTGATGGGGGAGGGGTTTTACTGTCACCTGTGATGTCATCAGGTGACTCCTATTAGCCCCGCCCCCTGGTGTTGACACCTGTAGGGGGGCGGGGCTACACTTTAACGAGTTAATTTACTGCAGTAAACTTTGTGTCATGTGTTCTCTGACGGCACACCGACACTGATCACCTGCTGACGTCTCAACGGGACAGGAAAGAACTTAACGAGCTGACATCACAGGGTGGGCGGGGTCCTGAACATCATCAGCTGATTGGTTGTTTGTATTTCTAGTGACCTGTACAGTTTATGACATCATCATCATCATCATCATCATGACTTCAACATGTAAATACTGAACATGGATCAGTTTGTGTAACACTGAAGAAGGTCGGCCATCTTTAATGTGAAGCTCGATGAGGTCACGAGGACTCTGAGGTCATGTGACCTTTGATTTGAATCACTGAAACTTTATTTGTCAATTTTAAACCTGAAACTGAAAAATAAACATTCTGTTGTTTATCTTTAAACATTCATTTTTATTTTATATTCTTCTTCCTCACCATCATCTTCACCATCACCATCACCATCATCATCACCATCATCTTCATCTTCATCTTCATCACCTCTTTAATAAACTGTTTTATTTCTATTTCAGATTAAACTGATTTTTTACAGTGTGAACATTAAATACACTGTAAGAAGACAGAAAATAAAATTTAAACTGGTTTCAGATTTTTGTCTTTGTTCCATACACACACACACACACACACACACACAAAAACTGGAACTAAATCCATCCATGAGAAGAAAGGTCAGATTAACTGTGTGTGTGTGTGTGTGTGTGTGTGTGTGTGTGTGTGTGTGTGTGTGATGGATGAAGGTGTGAATTGTGTCGTGACATTAACCCGCTGTGTTTCAGCCCAGTTTGAACACACACACACACACTTTGTTCCCACGGTGACCCAGTTCAGTAAATGAGAACGACGGGTCACCTTTTGGCTTCGTCGCCTCTCTGACACACACACACACACACACACACACACACACACACACACACACATATGCAGTGTGTGTCTGTGATCTGATTGGTCGTCTCTCTGTCACTGTGATGAATGTGACCAACGGAGCGAGACCACAGCAGAGCCGACCAATCAGAGAGCGCGTTCACCAGAGAACAAAAGAAAATCACACACTGAAGGTTTGAGGCAGGACACACACACACACACACACACACACACACACACATAAAAGTTTCTTTGATTTTATTTTTTATTTTACCTGAAAGATGTCAGCTGGTATTTTTCAGCTCTGAGTCCTGTCTGCAGGTGCTCCTGTCTGTCTGCAGGTGCTCCTGTCTGTCTGCAGGTGCTCCTGTCTGTCTGCAGGTGTCGCTGGACTTTAATCGTGACATCATCGCCCAGAGGAACGACAGCAAGCTGCATCACACGTTAAAGGGTTAACAATGTTTCTCGTTACCCCGACGATGAGTTTCTCTTCGCTGCACCTTTGTCCTGAATGTTTATAAACATCATCATCATCATCAGATTAAGAACAAAAACAAAAACAAACTTTGTGTCTTTGATGTTGAAGAATCAACTTCCTGTTGGAGCTGCTGGGGGCGGAGCTCTGAAGGCCTCGTTAGCCGCTCGTTAACATCTCGTTAGCATCTTCACAAACATCCACGTATCTCCATATTCATCAGTCCAGCTGTCCGTCAACACACACACACACACACACACACACAGACGCACACACACAGACACACACTCTGGGGCTAATTAACAAACACTCGTTAGCTCGTTGATGCTAATTTGAAGGATTAATTCGTCCAGTTGTCATCAAAGAGTTCAACATGTTTGTGTCGTCAACAACAAACAGTTTGATCTGTTAATGAGGAGCTGCGTCTTAACGAGGACAACACACACTAATTAGGACACACACTCAGCAGGTTCACTGATGATCTCCTCTTTAATTAGAACACACACACCTCCTCGTTAGTTAATTAATTAACAAGCTGAGTCTGAACAACAAAGTCTGAAGTTACATTTGTTCCAGTTTGTTAAACGACATCAAGAAAATATAAAATCTGACCTGACAACGTGTTTCTGCTGCTGGCTCAGAGAAACCCTTAAACTACAGAGAAACCCTTAAAACTCAGAGAAACCCCTCAAACTTCAGAGAAACCCTTAAACTACAGAGAAACCCTTAACACACAGAGAAACCCTTAAACTACAGAGAAACCCTTAAAACACAGAGAAACCCTTAAAACTACAGAGAAACCCCTCAAAGTCCAGAAAACCCCTCATGTAACTGCATTTTGGGGGCTTCTCTTAGGTTTGAGGGTTTCTCTGGGGTTTGAGGGGTTTCTCTGGAGTTTGAGGGTTTCTTTGGGGTTTGAGGGGTTTCTCTGGAGTTTGAGGGTTTCTCTGGGGTTTGAGGGGTTTCTCTGAAGTTTGAGGGTTTCTCTGGGGATTGAGGGTTTCTCTGAAGTTTGAGGGGTTTCTCTGAGGTTTGAGGGTTTCTCTGGGGTTTGAGGGGTTTCTCTTAGGTTTGAGGGTTTCTCTTGAGTTTGAGGGTTTCTCTGGGGTTTGAGGGGTTTCTCTGAAGTTTGAGGGTTTCTCTGGGGATTGAGGGTTTCTCTGAAGTTTGAGGGGTTTCTCTGAGGTTTGAGGGTTTCTCTGGGGTTTGAGGGGTTTCTCTTAGGTTTGAGGGTTTCTCTGGAGTTTGAGGGTTTCTCTGGGGTTTGAGGGGTTTCTCTGAAGTTTGAGGGGTTTCTCTTAGGTTTGAGGGTTTCTCTGGAGTTTGAGGGTTTCTTTGAGGTTTGAGGGTTTCTCTGGGGTTTGAAGGGTTTCTCTGGGGTTTGAGGGGTTTCTCTGAAGTTTGAGGGGTTTCTCTGAGATTTGAGGGTTTCTCTGGGGTTTGAGGGGTTTCTCTGAAGTTTGAGGGGTTTCTCTTAGGTTTGAGGGTTTCTTTGAGGTTTGAGGGTTTCTCTGGGGTTTGAAGGGTTTCTCTGGGGTTTGAGGGGTTTCTCTGAAGTTTGAGGGGTTTCTCTGAGATTTGAGGGTTTCTCTGGGGTTTGAGGGGTTTCTCTGAAGTTTGAGGGGTTTCTCTTAGATTTGAGGGTTTCTCTGGAGTTTGAGGGTTTCTCTGGGGTTTGAGGGTTTCTCTGGGGTTTGAGGGGTTTCTCTTAAGTTTGAGGGGTTTCTCTTAGGTTTGAGGGTTTCTCTTGAGTTTGAGGGTTTCTCTGGGGTTTGAGGGGTTTCTCTGAAGTTTGAGGGTTTCTCTGGGGATTGAGGGTTTCTCTGAAGTTTGAGGGGTTTCTCTGAGGTTTGAGGGTTTCTCTGGGGTTTGAGGGGTTTCTCTTAGGTTTGAGGGTTTCTCTGGAGTTTGAGGGTTTCTCTGGGGTTTGAGGGGTTTCTCTGAAGTTTGAGGGGTTTCTCTTAGGTTTGAGGGTTTCTCTGGAGTTTGAGGGTTTCTTTGAGGTTTGAGGGTTTCTCTGGGGTTTGAAGGGTTTCTCTGGGGTTTGAGGGGTTTCTCTGAAGTTTGAGGGGTTTCTCTGAGATTTGAGGGTTTCTCTGGGGTTTGAGGGGTTTCTCTGAAGTTTGAGGGGTTTCTCTTAGGTTTGAGGGTTTCTTTGAGGTTTGAGGGTTTCTCTGGGGTTTGAAGGGTTTCTCTGGGGTTTGAGGGGTTTCTCTGAAGTTTGAGGGGTTTCTCTGAGATTTGAGGGGTTTCTCTGAGATTTGAGGGTTTCTCTGGGGTTTGAGGGGTTTCTCTGAAGTTTGAGGGGTTTCTCTTAGATTTGAGGGTTTCTCTGGAGTTTGAGGGTTTCTCTGGGGTTTGAGGGTTTCTCTGGGGTTTGAGGGATTTCTCTGAAGTTTGAGGGGTTTCTCTGGAGTTTGAGGGGTTTCTCTGGAGTTTGAGGGTTTCTTTGGGGTTTGAGGGGTTTCTCTGGAGTTTGAGGGTTTCTCTGGGGTTTGAGGGGTTTCTCTGAAGTTTGAGGGTTTCTCTGGGGTTTGAGGGGTTTCTCTGGAGTTTGAGGGTTTCTTTGGGGCTTGAGGGGTTTCTCTGGAGTTTGGGGGGTTTCTCTTAGGTTTGAGGGTTTCTCTGGAGTTTGAGGGTTTCTTTGAGGTTTGAGGGTTTCTCTGGGGTTTGAAGAGTTTCTCTGGGGTTTGAGGGGTTTCTCTTAGGTTTGAGGGTTTCTCTGGAGTTTGAGGGTTTCTTTGAGGTTTGAGGGTTTCTCTGGGGTTTGAGGGGTTTCTCTGAAGTTTGAGGGGTTTCTCTGAGGTTTGAGGGGTTTCTCTGGAGTTTGAGGGTTTCTCTGGGGTTTGAAGGGTTTCTCTGGGGTTTGAGGGGTTTCTCTGGGGTTTGAGGGGTTTCTCTGGAGTTTGAGGATTTCTTTGGGGTTTGAGGGGTTTGTCTGAAGTTTGAGGGGTTTCTCTTAGATTTGAGGGTTTCTCTGGGGTTTGAGGGGTTTCTCTGGAGTTTGAGGATTTCTTTGGGGTTTGAGGGGTTTGTCTGAAGTTTGAGGGGTTTCTCTTAGATTTGAGGGTTTCTCTGGAGTTTGAGGGTTTCTCTGGGGTTTGAGGGGTTTCTCTGAAGTTTGAGGGGTTTCTCTGAGGTTTGAGGGTTTCTCTGGAGTTTGAGGGGTTTCTCTGGAGTTTGAGGGTTTCTCTGGGGTTTGAGGGGTTTCTCTGGAGTTTGAGGGGTTTCTCTGGGGTTTGAGGGGTTTCTCTGGAGTTTGAGGGTTTCTCTGGGGTTTGAGGGGTTTCTCTGAAGTTTGAGGGGTTTCTCTTAGGTTTGAGGGTTTCTCTGGAGTTTGAGGGTTTCTTTGAGGTTTGAGGGTTTCTCTGGGGTTTGAAGGGTTTCTCTGGGGTTTGAAGGGTTTCTCTGGGGTTTGAGGGGTTTCTCTGAAGTTTGAGGGGTTTCTCTGAGATTTGAGGGTTTCTCTGGGGTTTGAGGGGTTTCTCTGAAGTTTGAGGGGTTTCTCTGGGGTTTGACGGGTTTCTCTGAAGTTTGAGGGGTTTCTCTGAGGTTTGAGGGTTTCTCTGGAGTTTGAGGGGTTTCTCTGGAGTTTGAGGGTTTCTCTGGGGTTTGAGGGGTTTCTCTGGAGTTTGAGGGTTTCTTTGGGGTTTGAGGGGTTTCTCTGGAGTTTGAGGGTTTCTCTGGGGTTTGAGGGGTTTCTCTGAAGTTTGAGGGTTTCTTTGAGGTTTGAGGGTTTCTCTGGGGTTTGAAGGGTTTCTCTGGGGTTTGAAGGGTTTCTCTTAGGTTTGAGGGTTTCTTTGAGGTTTGAGGGTTTCTCTGGAGTTTGAGGGTTTCTCTTAGGTTTGAGGGTATATCCAGTTGTAACCCAGTAAAAAGTCAAAGGACAAAATGAGTTCAGACAGTTTTATTGATTAATAATGTTTCAATGACATCAGATATCACTGACTGATCAATAACATCATATATCACTGACTGATCAATAACATCATATATCACTGACTGATCAATGACATCAGATATCACTGACTGATCAATAACATCAGATATCACTGACTGATCAATAACATCAGATATCACTGACTGATCAATGACATCAGATATCACTGACTGATCAATAACATCAGATATCACTGACTGATCAATGACATCAGATATCACTGACTGATCAATAACATCAGATATCACTGACTGATCACTGACTGATCAATGACATCAGATGACTTATTGAACTTTAAAAGATGAAACTACAGCCGCTGATCGATGGCAGGTTCAAACTAATCATCACTTCACAGATCAATAACAGACAATAACTGATCAATACTGATCCTGATGGACAGCTGCTCTCAGTCTTCAGTATTTGGGCCTCTTCACATCCACTCTGAAACACAAACACATTGTTTACTGTTTATTGTTTACACTGACGAGGACTGGACGCTCTCTTCTGATTGGCTGAACACAGAACAGGAAGCACTCACCCATCAGCCTCCATCTTCTTCCTCTTCTCTATGATCTGAAACACAAACAGGTTGTTTATTTGTTTGTTTATTGTTGTTGTTACCATAGTAACAGCTACTCTCCCTGTGTTCATTCACTCAAGATAAAATAAAACAAACCGTGTTCGCAGTGTCAATAAAGTTAGCTCAAACTGGGTTTTCACAATAACGTTTTCGGGACTTTGTTGACTTTATCTACTTCCTGTTTACAGACGATTCAGAGATGTTTGTGTTGACTTTATCTACTTCCTGTTTACAGATGATTCAGAGATGTTTGTGTTGACTTTATCTACTTCCTGTTTACAGATGATTCAGAGATGTTTGTGTTGACTTTATCTACTTCCTGTTTACAGACGATTCAGACATCTTTGTGTTGACTTTGATCTTTAGACTCACGGCGCTGATCTTCTTCCACTGTCGGTCCAGCTCTGCCTTCTCATTGGTCTCTTTGAAGCGTCGCGTCTTCCTGCCCTCAGACATCTTGATGCCGTACTGGAAGGCAGCCCTGCAGGGACACACTTCATCAGCACCGTCCTCAGACCCACCTGTCAGTCACAGCTCAGGGAGCAGACACCTTACGTACTTTGGCAGCGCCTCCTTGTTGTTCATATAGTCGGAGTACTCCTCCTGCGTGTCGAAGTCCCAGCGGCCCAGAGGACCCTTCTTGTTGCCCTGGACACACACACAGGTTTAACTGACAAGACAGGGACCATTACCCGACCCAGAGGACAGTTGCTATGCATGCTGGGAGTTGTAGTTACCTGGTCCATCTTACTGTAGTCCACCTCCTCATCACTGTCCACAGCCAGGTCGTCCATGCTGCACACACACACACACACACACACACACACACAGATTTAAAGTACTAATACATGCATCACTGAGTATATCTGTTGTGTGTATCAGTGTGTGTGTATCAGTGTGTATCAGTTCAGTGTGTGTGTATCTTACGTAGCAGGGTAACACTCTGCGTATGAGTTGGATCCTCCAAAGAAATCTCCCAGTTGTTCTTTCCCATCTCTCCTCTGAGAACCAGTAACATCTGGTTAAAGACCAACACTGCAGGAACACTACACACACACACACACACACACACACACACACACACACACACACACACACACACACACACACACACTCACTCACACACCCCTGTGTCACATCAGTCTATAAATATACACACTGAGGCTGCTGGTATCGAACATGTGACAGCTGTGAGCCAATCAGCTGCTGAGTTACAGAAGGATATGGCTCCTGGCCCGCCCACTGGCTGCCTGCTGCTCCTGCAAACTTCTCATTGATCATCTTGATCTGCTCTCTGACTGATCCAGGACCTGCAGGACACACACACACACATGGACACAGAGACAGACAGACACACAGACAGACAGATATATGTGACATGAGGACAGACTCAGTGTTTCTGTATCATCAGTCTGGTCTCGTTGTGTTGGACTGTTTTAAAAAGAAAGAAATAAAGTGATTTACCTGTGTCCACGTCCATCACCTAAAGACAGACAGACAGACAGACAGACAGACACACACACACACACACACACACACACACACACACACACACACACAGACAGACAGACAGACACTTAGTTTCAGTATTAACCATGATAATAACAACAACAAACCACCCGTCTGTCCGTCCGTCTCACCTGATGTTCGTCTCCTCGTGGTTTCTCAAAGTAACTGTGTCTCCTGCTCTTGCTGTCATCCTCTCTGTCCCTGTCCCTGTCCCTCTCTCTGTCCCTCTCCCTCTCTCTGTCTCTCTCCCTGTCTCTGTCTCTGTCTCGGTGTCTGTCTTTGTCTTTGGGAGGTTTGGAGGACGAAGTGGAGGACGGGATGTAGTCCCCGATGTCCTCAAAGATGCTGAAACACAAAGAGGAGAGCTGTGAGGAGAGTTTTTGGAAGACAGGAGAAGAAGAAGAGGAAGAAGAAGAAGAAGAAGAAGAGGAGGAGGAAGAAGAAGAAGAGGAGGAAGAAGAAGAAGAAGAACAGGAAGAAGAAGAAGAGGAGGAGGAGGAGGAGGAGGAGGAGGAGGAAGAAGAAGAAGAGGAGGAAGAAGAAGAAGAAGAAGAGGAAGAAGAAGAAGAAGAAGAAGAAGAAGAAGAAGAAGAAGAGTTCCTGCAGTGTTGCTGTGTACTGACCTCAGATCAGCCTCAGGAGCCCTCTTATCATCCAGTTTACCTACGACACAAACACAGTTATTAACTCGTTAGTTATTACTCGACTTTGTCTCAAACTTTACAACTTCAAGTCTTAGAATTTTCTTGACTTTCAGTCTGAAGCTTTTAGTCTCAAAATTTTACGTTTAATGTCAAAATGTCACGACTTTTAGTTTCAGTCTCGTAACACAAGACTTTAAGTCTGAAAAATTATCCTCACAACTTTTAGTCTCAAACTTTATGACTCGTTCTCTAAATATCACATCTTGTAGTTTTAATTTGAAAACTTTCAGTCTGAAACATTTTGCAACTTGTAGACTCAGACACACACAGTGACTCTACCAGTACTGTGAGTACTCCAGTAAATACTCCAGTAGATACTGCAGTACTCACAGTAGATACTGCAGTACTCACAGTACTCACAGTAGATACTGCAGTACTCACAGTACTGGTATGAGTACAGCAGCAGGTGCAGGTGACGTTACCTTTGTCCTTCTTCTTGATCTTCTTGTGACGCGTTCCCTGGCGGAGGTACGACAGGATCTGAGTCAGCTTCGAGATGACGATGTCGTTGGTGGTCAGAGTCGTCTGAGCCTGAGAGACATGGAGACATCACGTGATGTCAGTATGTTAATGACCCACAGAGCGTGCAGACGGAGGATCGGTGTCAGCTACATGAACGTGATGTCACAGAGGAGGCGTGGCCTTACCTCCATGCTCGGACAGTCGGCTTTGCTGCGGATCAGAGTCGTCGGGATGTCGGTGTCAGTGAACTCATCGTCCAGGTCGACCACGTACGCCATCCTGCCGGGCAGGAAGAGCTCATTCCTCTCCACCTGACCCGTCCTGAACACCACGCGGTAGATGTTCCTACCTGAGGAGGAGGAGGAAGAGGAGGAGAAAGAGGAGGAGGAGGAAAATACGTGTTTTCTTGAAACACTAAAAGTTTTTTCTCAAAATATTTCAACTTTATTTTCTCTCAAAAATTCAAAACTTTTCTGCAGAAACATTTTAAAAAATATTTTGACTTTTAAAGTTACAACATGAGACTGAAACTTTATTTCACACATTCAAACTGACACAAGAACGTGAAGTAAAACAGCAAAACATGACAGTCTGAAGCTGAAGAATCATCATCACCATCATCATCATTAAACCAGCTGATAGGACTCACCGAGACGAGTCTTAAACTCAATCTTCTCCTCCGGCTCCACGTCTTTCCTGAAAGAGACACACACAGGTCAAAGGTCAGACACACACACACACACACACACACACACACACACACACACACACACACACACAGGTCAAATGTCAGTCCTTCATGTCGTCATTAATCACTCGTTATATCTGGGGTCATACTTTGCCTCTTTCTGGACTTTCTCCATCATGTCTTCTTCTTCTTTCTCTTTGCTGGTGATCTCAGCTCTCACCTGGAACACACACACACACACACACACACACACACACACACAACAACAACGTCTTTACAACTGTTTGTTTGTTTCAAACTGTCACAAATATTTAACACAACAACAGAAGATCTTTACAGCTGTTTGTCTGGTGAAGCTACACGTAGCATCAATGCTAAGCTTGTAGCTACATGTAGCATTAATGCTAATAATAAATCATGAAGACTGACCTTCTGCAGCAGAGCGAAGTCCAGACCTTTCACCAAGTGAGTGTGCTCCATGTCACCTCCCAAAAACTTAGACTCCTGGATCAGCTGACGACGTTTCTCTGCTGCCGATTTATCACTGAAACATAAACAACAAATATAGACTACAAATATAGTAACTGCCAGTATTTAACACTGTTAGCATTAGCAGTACTCACGCCTCAGCAGTGGGCCCCACAGTTCTGTAGTTAGCTGTACTGTTAGCATTAGCATTACTCATGCCTCAGCAGTGGGTCCCACAGCTCTGTAGTTAGCTGTACTGTTAGCATTAGCATTACTCACGCCTCAGCAGTGGGCCCCACAGCTCTGCAGTTAGCTGTACTGTTAGCACTGTTAGCATTAGCAGTACTCACGCCTCAGCAGTGGGCCCCACAGCTCTGCAGTTAGCTGTACTGTTAGCACTGTTAGCATTAGCAGTACTCACGCCTCAGCAGTGGGCCCCACAGCTCTGCAGTTAGCTGTACTGTTAGCACTGTTAGCATTAGCATTACTCACGCCTCAGCAGTGGGCCCCACAGCTCTGCAGTTAGCTGTATTGTTAGCACTGTTAGCATTAGCATTACTCACGCCTCAGCAGTGGGCCCCACAGCTCTGTAGTTAGCGGTGGTGCTAATGAGCTCGGTCTCTTCGTAGTCCTTGTTGACTCCGTCCCGTCTCTCTCTCGCTCGGTCTCGGTACTTCTCAGCCAGCTCCCTCTCTCGCTCCATCTCCTGCTGACGTAGCTTAGCATAATAACTGCAACAACACACATCAGTAACACGTTAGAGCAGTGATGAACAGACGCTCACACTTCGCAGGGGTCAGGAGGTGTTTCCTGACTGCAGTAAGCACTTCCTGTCTCCACTGTGTGGCGCTAGAGAGCACGCTGACTGTGCTTCATGTCTCATGGTGACCTCTGCGTGTGCGAGGTCGTGCACAGCTTCAGGGTCAAAGGGTCAAAATGTTTCCAGAGTTTTAGAGATGACTGAGAGTGTGTCTACACACACACACACACACACACACACACACACACACACACACAGTTTACATTTATTGTGTTGGTGTGTTTCCTGTCTGTGACCACAGAATCAATAAACCAGGCTCTGATTCAAACTGATCGTCTGATGATCAATACTCCCTGACCTCTTCTTCTTCCTCCTCCTCGCTGCAGGATCTTCATCCTCGTTGTAGTCTCTGGGCATTCTGGGAGAAAAAGTCATTACGTCACTTCCTGCACCATCATCATCACCATCATCATCATCATCATCAGAGTTTTTTTCACTCACTCATGGTGTCTGGATTTGGAGGGCGGGGCTGAAGAGGGCGTCGCCCTGGGTGTCATCAGCAGCTTCCTGAAGTCATCGTTGGTCAGTTTGGACCTGAGGACACACACACATGGTTAACATACACACACACACACACACACACACATACACACAGTGTAACACAGTCAGACAGACAGACAGAGAGACAGGGTGCAGTGATACTGACTGAGCAGCAGCTCTGTGGTCGTCCATCTCGTGGCCCTCAGGGGCCAGAGGGTTGGAGTAACTCTCAGCTGAAACACACAGAGACAACACGTCAGTGACAGCAGGGGGCGCTGCAGTCCTCTGTTAGAGCGCCGCCTGGTGGATGATGAGGACACAGACTTCAAGACAAACACCTTCTCATCAGATCATCACGTGTGTGTGCTGCAGCAGTTGATTTAGCGACACATAAAAACCCTTCATCCTCCAGTTTATCACAAACAGCCACACACCTGGAGATACGAGGTTTCCAGCGGACAGGAAGGACGTCATGTAATGCAGTAAAATGTTTATCTCTGACAGGGGGTGGAGTCAACATGTGAATACTCACATAACTACATTACATTGGTACTTAGTTACATCCCAGCCCTGAGCAGTGACATCACAACAGCTGCACATTAACTAACTGACTGTGTCAGCTCTGACGTCATTTATAGCCGGATGTTCAGCTGTTTTAATCCTGTGAGCTCCAGCTGGGAGGTCAATGTGTGTGTGTGTGTGTGTGAGCATTAGCTTCAGACGGTGTGTGACGGGCTGCAGCAGAGAGGCCACTCTGTTACTGACGTCATATTAACCATGTCCTGTGAGCTCTGAGTGTCTGCAGAGTGATGACGCTTTAAATCAACTCAAATATGAACAGTTTGGTGTGATGTCACCGCAGCAGAGCTAAGCTAAGCTAGCTGAGCCCCATGACGACGTAACTCAGTGTTTATACTGTTAATTAAAAAGGACGCTGCTTCATTAATATCTGTGTTCAGTGAGTGTTCAACCCGCTGTGTTTATTTATTTATGAAACCGATCTGTGTCTCTCAGCTAACAGCTCAGTTAGCATCATGCTAACAGGTCAGTTAGCAAGATGCTAACGCAGGCTAATAATAGTGACGCTAACAGACTTCCGGTGCTCGGACTCACTCTCAGGCATCTCTGCGGAGTGTCGCTGCTCTCTGTCGCTCTGAAGACGAGCCTGACGCCGTCACACGAAGAAAACTGAACCTCTCTGCGGTTAATTACTGAATGTATCTGCGCAGCAGGTCTGTTAGCTTCTTCACCGGAACTTCACTCTGTTGTGATCAACGTCACTTCCTGGTCAGTTATAGAACCATCACAGTTCGGTGTGAGGACAGCGCCTCCTGCAGGGGCGGGGCCAGAGCGCCATACAGGGGCGGGGCCAGAGCTTGTTTGTGTGTCAGAGTATTTCACAAAGAACAAAAACACAAAAAAACAAACATCTGTGGATCAATAAACATGATGACGTCACATATCTATTTTATTTTAACACTCTAATGTGTATATCTTACGTACTGGTGTTAAACACTGAGGCATCATGCACATTTCATTTCACTGTATTTTCTATTATTGATTTATGTTGACACACTGATTTCACTCTCTTATTCTTACTGTGTGTAACGCTCTGTTCTTCACCTCAGAGCGACTGAAACAATCATAACGTCTGATTCTGACTGTGAACACTGACACCACAGAGTAACAGCACAGTCAGAGAAAATGTTCCTACATCCTGAGACAAACTCCTTTTGAACTATGAAGTGATGACAGTAAAAAAAAGTGATAGATGTTGGTCACAGTGAGCCAGAGTCCTTCACTTTGTTTGTTTATCCTGAGCATTATAAAAACACATTGGACTGACTGATGAAGAGCAGCAGATGTAAGCATGAAATGTTTTTGTGTGTATAAATGACTTTAATGTCAGAATGGTTGTCAGTTAGATTTCTGTCAGTTCATGAAGCGACTCAGTTTCAGTGTTCAGTGTTTGAACGTCTGAATCAGAGAAGAAATAAAAACTATATCTGTCAGAGGAGTGTAGAGGAGCACACACACACACACACACACTTTTCATGTTTGTACAAACACAATGTTTTTTAGATTTAATTTCCCTCTTAAATTAAATTAAATAATTAAATACAGACTGATGTTCAGTTCCTTATATTTAATAAAAACATCAAACTCAGATTATTTCAGGATTAAAATGTTTTTAATCAAGTTGTTGTTTTTTCTTCTTGGCTCAGAGACCATGATGAAGTCATTATGTGTGTGTGAGTGAGTGCTGCCCCCCTCAGGCCATCAGAGTCACTGCACCTCCTGCTGCTGAAGGTTCTCCAGGACCAGCTGGTGTTCCTGCTGCGTCTCATCCCTCTGCAGTCACTCTGTCATTATGATTCATCCTCACTTTGATTCATCAAACAGTAACATTCACTGATTCATTGATTATTAAAGTTTATCAACTCTAGATATCAAACAGCTTCGTCTGTCACCAGGAAACTGACTCAAAGAAACTCCTCATTACCGACCAGAGGAGCAGCGTTCATGTGTTCATGTCAAACTGAGGCTTCTATTTAAAGTAGATTTCTTATAAAGGAAGAATTCACAGAGCCAGTAAACAAAGAGTTTGTTCAGTTCTTCTGTTAAACACATGTTGAGTTCAAACATCCACTGATTATTGTTCATTATTATAAGATATATTCCACCTCTCTGTGTCCTCTCTGTGTCCTCAGGACATGTGTGTGTCCTCTCTGTGTCCTCAGGACATGTGTGTCCTGTCCCTGAAGTCCAAACAGGACATGTTGTGTTACACAGAGATTCATGACTCAATAAATGAGTCTTGTTAAATGTTTTTAAATCCAGTGAAGAAGAACTGAAGATGTTTTTAATTTACATGTTGATGAAACTTTGAGACTTTGTGTTTGTGTGAGGTCACCGTGCTGGTTTGACACACACTCAGTAAAGTCAGGATGAGTCAACCCAGTAACAGCTCCTCAGTCCCAGTAAGACACCTTTAAACCAGTCAGACCTTCTGAGCCTCCGTTACACCTGCCCAGTAAGCACCAGTTACACCAGTACAGTCCCAGTGAGGACACACAGCCAGTGATAATCACACTGAGGTTTATTGTTCATATCAACACATGTACACACTGATGGAGGAGGGGGGGGGCGGGGGTCGGAGGTCAGGGTTTGGACTGAACCAGAGTCTGCAGAGCGGTGGCCACCTGATCAGCTGACATGTTGTCCACGGAGACGCTCCTCTCTTTCCCGAAATCTGCACACAGAGATCATCATCATCATCATCATCATCACCATCATCTTTAAACAGCAGGAGAGTTTCAGTCGACCCAGGTGTTCTCTGATTGGCTACAGCTCCTCTGATTACTGTGATGTCACTTCCTGGAGTATACAACAGTTAGACCTGACGGAGCAATCTGATTGGACAGGAGTTGTTCCTGCTAGCACACAGCTGCTCTGACACGTTCATTAACCGTCACTAGGGGTCGTCATGACGAACTCTGACACGTCTCCACCAATAACATCCGAGTTAAATCATGAACTAAACAAACCAATCAGAACCTGTCGATGACTGTTTCCTGTAGAGCTGCTGTGTAAGGTAAGGTCAGACTGGAGGCGGAGCTGTCAGAGGATTATCTGACATCATCAGTGTGCGGCCGCGTGCCTTCAACTGAACCACAGCTATGATGATGTCAGAGCAGCGGCACTCCCTCTGCTGTGATGTCACTGACACCACCTGAGCTCAATAAACCTGAACCATCGATTACAGAATCAAACCTGTGTCATGAAGAAATAATAACATTTTTAATGTAGAAACATGAAGCGAACGTTTCTAAACTCTACGTCTGAGACCTGAGCTCATTATTCAGTTTACACATCTGATCGTCTTTATGATGATTCATCCTCTATTCCTCTGATGTCACCGCATGTTTTTATGTAGTTTTATATCACACATGATGTCACGTGATGACGTCACTAAGGGCGTATGACCTGATGACACTCAGTACGTTCACATGCAGCTTGAGAAACTCGAATTATTGCCTTAGTCCAACTGAAACTAGACTTTTAAATGCGTGTAAACAGCTCAGTCCGACTGAAACTGGACTATCCGTAGCTCGACTAACACACCTAGATAATTGGATTGTAAATCAAACTATTGCTGCATGTATCCACTTAGTCCGACTGGAGTCAGACTCTGCGTTCTGCACATGCACCACTTTTTCTGTCGCGGCCTTTCACCCAGAAGAAGAAGGAGATGACGTAGCAGCAGTTCACTCCTGGAAAAACAAACAAACAAACACCATGGCGACCGAGAAGCAGAAGACGCACTTCTGGACGAAACTACATTCATGCTCCGACAGCTAAAGGAGCTAAACATGTTGAAGGTTATGGATGGTAGGAAAACGAGAAACGAGGATTTATTTAATTTAATTTATTGTTCCTCTTCAGGTCAACAGGAACTAGTTCAATATGCACTATATTAAAAAGGACACAGCGCCACCTATGGAGGCGGAGTCAGACGCACTTGGTCAGAAATTTGATTTCCTCTTCTGCATGTATACTCAGACAAGACGAGAAGTCTGACTTGACTGATTAGCCGAGCTATGAGCTTAGCTCCACTACTGCGTGCTGGGTGATGACGGCAGCTGATGGGATAATAAACATTCTGTTTTTATTTCAGATGAATTTAAACTGGATCAAACAAACGACCACCTCCTGCAGGCGTCAGGTTTTAAAGGGTTAAAGATGGCGAGCGACAGCAGCTGACTGAGTGACGGACAGTGTGACATCACAGAACTAGTAGTTTACTGGAAGCAGCTGAACTGGTTTTAAAATGGAGCCAGTTCAGACTCCACTGACTGAACCACAGAGACTTCTCAGAGCTGAAGTTTGGACCTGCTGAGCCTCCGTCCCTGGTTAACGTGTGGACGCCGTTCAGACTCACCGTATCGCGCCCAGACTCTGGCCTGGACTCCAGAACACTCTCTGATCCTGATGGGGAAGTCTGGGTTGGACTTCTTCAGAGACACATAGTGCTGCTCCACAAAGTCTCTGCACACACACACACACACACACACACACACACACACACACACACACACACACAGTCACTTCCTGTTCACCTCTGAGGTGTGATGACATCACAGACCTGCTCAACATGACTTTTAATAATTTATTAGTTGATGAAGCAGAAACAGTTTGAAAATAAAACCTGGAGGATTTTAAACATTCAAAATAATTAGTGAGAAAATTATGGAAACACTTTAATCAATTAATTAATATTTATGACTTGTTTAATTTAATATTTTCCTGCCTGACGACAGACGTGACGACACACTGACAGCTAGCATCACGCTGCAGCAACCCTTCACATCATGTCAGCTCTTTGTAATCAAAGACTTTAATTGATTAATTAATTTGTGACATCATCACATCTGACTGACGACATCAGTGATTCATTTGATCATAAACACACGCTCAGCTAGCTGTTAGCTGTTAGCTGCTCTCAGGTCATTCTGTTGTTAGCTGTTAGCTGCTCTCAGGTCATTCTGTTGTTAGCTGGTAGCTGCTCTCAGGTCATTCTGTTGTTAGCTGGTAGCTGCTCTCAGGTCATTCTGTTGTTAGCTGTTAGCCGTTAGCTGCTCTCAGGTCATTCTGCTGTTAGCCGTTAACTGCTCTCAGGTCATTCTGTTGTTAGCAGGTAGCCGTTAGCTGCTCTCAGGTCATTCTGTTGTTAGCTGTTAGCTGCTCTCAGGTCATTCTGTTGTTAGCTGGTAGCCCTTAGCTGCTCTCAGGTCATTCTGTTGTTAGCCGTTAGCTGCTCTCAGGTCATTCTGCTGTTAGCCGTTAGCTGCTCTCAGGTCATTCTGTTGTTAGCCGTTAGCTGCTCTCAGGTCATTCTGCTGTTAGCTGTTAGCCGTTAGCTGCTCTCAGGTCATTCTGCTGTTAGCTGTTAGCTGCTCTCAGGTCATTCTGTTGTTAGCTGTTAGCCGTTAGCTGTTAGCTGCTCTCAGGTCATTCTGCTGTTAGCCGTTAGCCGTTAGCTGCTCTCAGGTCATTCTCTATGAGGATGCTAAGCTAACAGGCAGCGGATCTTAGGTAGATGACGTAGCGGCCTGCTCGGAGCTCACCTGGCCCCCTGACTGGCGGCGGAGCTCTGGCAGAGGTGGACGCGGATCTCTCGGAGGTTTTTGCCCAGACTGGAGCCGATATTTCTCACTGCGGCGGCCGCCATGTTAGCTGCTGCTGCTGCTGCTGCTGCTTCTTCTTCTTCTTCCGGCTGTCAAGGACGGAGCCTGGGTCACTGCTGCCCGGAGTTTATACTGCCAGGCACGACGAAGGGTGTTTGGTGTCCTGAGTCTGTCCTCACAGGCATCAAACCTGCATTTACATTTTGTTGAGTGGAAACTAAACAAAGAAGCGTATTTCTACTTTCACTCTGTGATGGAGGAAGAACTGTTGCTGTCACCGTTTGTGTTGTGTGTTGTGTTTTAAACGTGTTCTGATTGGCTGCTGCCTCGGCCACGTGTCATTGTTAATCTCAGTGGGACTTCCTGTTTAAATAAAGTTTAAATAGATAAAGTACTTTTACTGCAGTGTTATCAGTGAAGGGAGTGACTCAGCAGAATGATCGATATGATACGATTGAGTCATAATTATTGATCATTAATGTGTCGATCAGTTTCATGTTGATCAGCCGGTGCAGGTGCAGCTGGTTTTAATGACTTTATGATCTATGATATGACATCCTCAGTGATTATTGATGATATTCTGTATCAATAATCTGACTGTGTGAAGGATCTGAAGCTGATTAATGGAGTCAGCCACAAAGTGCTTTATTTATGAGGTGTCGTATAAACCCAGCCGCCCCGAACGTTGCTTATCGTTGGTTGAATTTAAGTTGTGACGTCAGGTGACCAACATCAGGAAAACGTCTGATGTAGACGTCAGTCTGACGAACAATACTGACGACAGATGATTGTGTTGTTCAGTAACCAAAATCCAACGTCTTCCAAACGTCCCAGCATCATCTGGACGTAGAATAAAAACATTGAGTTATGACGTACAAAGAACAAAACCCAGCGTCTGCAAAACATCGCAGTGTGAACGTCCACACAACGTTAAGTTCTGACGCTGTCACACATCTAAAATGTCCTCAGCCTCATTTTCATTTCAGACTAAATTTAGTGTCTGACGTCATTTAACGTCCGAGCTGGAAAATGAAAAAACTCATGTTCAGTGTAAGCACTGAATTTCCCTCAGAGATGAATGAAGAATGTACCTTTGAGTAAAGTACTGTGTAAAAGTACTTAGTTACTTTCCAGCCCTGCGTTGAGGGTACTGAGTGTTCATGAGTGAAAATATGATGTGAAGTAAATAAAGTACTTTTACTGCAGTACATTTATCAGACACTTCCTCTGAAGATGAAACTTAAAATATTATTTTCATTAACAGTATCTTTAATAAACAAACTTCATCTCAGTCAAAGTGTTTTTATAAACTGATTAAAGAAAACATTAAAACTGTGACTCACCAGTTTCAGACAGAAACACTGTGATGTAGTTAAAGATACGCTGCTGCAGTTCATCTGTAATAATTCACCAGATATAAATAATATAAACAAAGAGAATTTGAAAACATCAGTATTTATATTTGTACTGCAGAACAGGATCCAGCTCTTCCTCCTCTCATTTTATTACCTAACACAGAAAATAAAAATCATCTGCAGCTAATCTGATGAAACATCAAAGTCATGTGTCAAGTTAGTTTCATTGTTTTGTTTATGTTTGTTCTCACATGTTTTATAATAATAATAATAATAATAATAATAGTAATAATAATGATGATGATGATGATACAGACATTTGTTTTTTAAAATGGAATATTTGATCGGTTAATAAAGAAAAAACCCTGCAGAATAATTTACTCGTCTGTCACAGACAAACAATATTTGATGGGATTATTGTTTTATTGTTGATAAACTGAAGCTGTTTATGTTGAATCAAAACATTTAATTTAATTTACATAAAAAAAAACCCTCGACTCAAAAACGTCACATTTTTCTAAGAAAATAAATTTTAAGATTTAAGATTCATTTTATTTTGTGTTATTAAGAATTAATAATAAATAATAATTATAAAGTGCAGACTCGTCACTGCATCAAATAACAAATGAACTAATTTTCTTTTTTCTTTGTTTTATTTGTCTTTTGTGTTTTTTATTATTCGAGTTGTAAATAAATCATTTTAATGTTTGTTTTTATTGTTTGAAAAGAATAAAAACAGTAAATCTGATGTTTGATGTGATGAGACGAGTTTAACAGCTTCACTTCAGCTGATTCTTCTTCTCTTCATCATCTTCACATGAAAACAGAGGGCGTGTGGCGCTCGGCGTGCGCGTGGGAGCGTGTGGCGCTCGGCATGCGGCCCTCAGCTGTTTCCACTGATGTGCAGACTCATGTGACTCATCTGATGTGAATTCAGTGTGATGCTGAACAGACGAGCAGCTGCTCCTCGTGACAAACACAGTTTCATAAACTGACCGAGAAACAGATCAAACTGATCCAGGAACAGCTCAGAGTCACACGTTCAGAGGAAAATAAACTGAGAGTCAGACAGGAAGTCGGTCTCTGACGACCTGACGTCTCAGAGGACGAGTGAATTCATCTAAAGACTCAGAAACAAGTTTGACAGAGTTTAATGAACAGCTGTTTCCTGTTTAGCGTTTTTAAGCTTCAGTTTTTGTTGAGCTGAAACAAACACGTTGATCGATGAGTTTCAGACGAGTCTCTGGGCGGAGCTGTTTCCTCTGGTCGCTGCTCGATCCGTATGGGAAACGCATGATTCGTTCAGCACATGAAAACAGACTGTTCTCACAAACCAAATGTTTTCCTAAGAAAAGTAACGCACACAACTTCATACTTATCTCTCGTACTTTGAAAGGCTGTGATCATGTGACCAACGTGCTGACGACAGTAAACGAGGAGGTGGTCCTGAGCGGTCTGTAAGGAGGCAGGTCGGGCAGGTGGGTGGCGACCTTTCCTCTGGAGACACTCGTTCAGGACTGTGAATGAACTTTGAGTCATATTATGGTGCATCCTCATCACGTTTCTTTTCCTAAAACGAACCTCCATAACTTTACGTTAATTATGTAACTGTACGTTAAGAACATAACGTTATTCATGGGGCGCTAATTCGTAGGATACAAATCGTACGAGTCGTTTTCTGAGGACATGTTGGTGAACATGTTTGAGGTTAGGCTTTGAAATGTAATGTCAGGGTCAGGGTAGCCCACAGCTCAGGAGCTCCTGCTACAGATCAGGAAGTGACGCTCCCTACTTCCTGTCCTGATGCTAAGCTAAGCTAAGCTAAGCTAAGCTAAGCTAAGCTAAGCTAAGCAAAGTAGCTTCACGTTGACTAAATAAACCTGAGAGTATCAGTCTGAACATCTGCAACATGTTGGTCAAAACACATGATCTGGATCAGATTTGTGAATCCAGGATCAGCTGATCCACCTCAGACATGATCACCTTGATCCAGATCCAGATAAAAACGTTTCAAGATCACTAAATCCAGATAATCAGGGCTCAGCTGTTCAGAAGACGTCTGACTGGATCGGATCAAATCTTGAAAATGAGCTGGTGAGAACAAAAGGATTCTGACATCAGAGTTGATCATGTGACCCGGTCTGGGTTTGGATCTGCATCAAACCTTCAGTTGTTCGGAAGGTTTTTTCAGGATCAGGATCCCTTTGAACCAAAACATGAACATGATCCTGATCCCAGCAGAGGACTGGAGCAAAATGTGATCAAACTTTTAAACTGATCAAATATAAACATGTATTTAACTTTTATTGTATAAAGGAGACATCAGGCTGCCTGTTGAACCGCTCAGTACTGTAATATTAAAAAAAACAAGACAAACAAAAGTATTTTGTTTCCGATAAAAAAAAATCCCCAAATATCCGTTAATATCAAATTAAAAATAAAGCTGCAAGCAGCATTGAACGGGCCCTCGCACCTTCACGTAACTCGAGGGCACTGGCAGGACGCCGGCTCATGCCGCCCTTCATTCCTGTCCACGGCAGATCCCTTACGCAGGACGTCATATCCCTCAAATCATATGAAGACATGTAATTTTGCCAGTAGGTGGTGCTGTACTAATAACCAAGTATTGGCGTATAGATGTGTTCAGGGCAGGATTGTCATCAATCCTGTGAAGTTTGGAGAAGATTGGAACATGTATGGTGAAGTTGCGAACCAGTTACAAGCAAATTCAAAATGGCAGACTTCCTGTTGGGTTTGGCACATGGCTGCAAGAGGCTTTTTTATACGTCTATCAGTGATGCAGGTGCGTACCAAGTTTCATAGATGTAGGTCAAACCAGCTTCAGGTGCTGTTTCGTCGAAAATTTGGCACATCAGAGCAGAAAAATCACATCAGACAACGCATATTGGATCCTGTCACCCTAACCCCCAAGTTTCATGACTTTACAAGCATCCCTTACCCCTCAAAAACAACGTCATCTTTTATGGCGAATAAGGCGTGGCCACGGTGACCAAACATCACTAAGCTTTACAGCTGGCCTTGGGAGTGACTCCACATCACGCTCGCCAAATTTCGTGCGAATCGATCAATTTTCATGTCACCTGATGTTTCTCTGTTTAAGGCGCCCCCTATTGGCCAATATCCGCCAAATTTGGTACAGACCCTCGGGTTGAGCTTTGAAACAAGTTATTCGAGTTTGACATTGATATCTTTTACTTTGACAAAAATATGCAACAGTATGTGTTTTTCAGCTGGCAGAAAAAAACTGTGTATTGTTAGCTAGCGCATTTTTTGGAGTAGCAAAATTCTTTTGATAACTTTTGGTCAGGCCTATCTGGAGATTGTCTGTGCAAAGTTTCATGAAGATGGAGCTTAAACGCCAGGAGGAGTTCGAAAAAGTAGGTTTTTGATGTTTTGTGACGTACAAAGAGAAATATGCAGTGGGAGTGGGCGTGGCCTATGTCAGAAGATGCAACTCTATCTAGGGAACACGTGGATGTAAAGTTATGAAGATGTGACTGAAAATGTGGAAGTTACAGGCCAAAATGCGTTTGCGTCCGTTATAGCGCCACCTAGTGGAGAAGAGACACAATTTTCGCCTCAAAAACCAACCAAAGCCGTCGAGAAACCTCCAATTTCACCACCAAAGTGCTGCTTAACCGGGTTCGTGATCCTATATCTGCTTCTCTGTATGGTACGTCCCTGGTTTAATATGGAGCTATATTAGGGCCAAAAGTTTTGTACTTGAAAAAGTAAAATTTGAAACTGAAAATTCAAGTTTTGATGTTGAATTTTGAAAAATACATCAGTGTATTCAAAATAAAAATAAGTACACAATTTTTTTTTCAGGTTAAATATAATTATGATTCACTCTGGTAATTATTTTGAATAAATTATTTATTTTCATTTTTCACTTTCATATATTTTGATATTTGAGATTCTGTTTTCAAATTTTTTTTTTTCAGTTTCAGATCTTTCTTTTTCAGTTTCAAATCTCTCTTTTTCAGTTTCAGACTTTTGGCCCGGATTTCGCGTGGGGGGCGTGGTATCAACTGAGAGGGGTGTGGAATCATGACAGACAGCTTAACAAAAAGACTAGGGACCTTCCCCTATCACGTTGCCTTCAGGGAACGTAGGAACTACAACAATTCAACTCAACACTTTATGTACGCTACACCATGCGATTGGCGGTGAAAAAACTGATGTCAGTGACAAACTTCCATTTTCACGGCATGCACGAATATCCTGCACGACTAAATCTGTTTTAATTTCCTTTATAAGGCTAAAGCTGCTAATATGTTACTTTATATACCTTTTATATTCTTTAACACGTGGTAAGTTTATCCAAATATGGCCTTTTTTAAAAATTTACTCCAACGTTTTCGGAGATGTGAGATGTGAAAGCTTTTTTAGACAGTGTTGAGGGTCTGGGTATCAAAGTATAATCCGTTTTTCTGTCAAAACAAAGAAAGATGGCTTCTCAATGTTACATTTTAATAGTAGGAGCCTCTATACTAACTTTGGAAAAATAAAAGATTATGTGCTATCATTAAAACGCACTTTTCACATAATTGCCATAAGTGAGACTTGGATCTCAGACCATAGGCATGATAATTCTTTTCAATTGGAAGGTTACGATTTTTTCAGTGCAAATCGGAAGAATAAGCGAGGTGGTGGCGTTGGCATTTTTGTACAAAAAGATTTTCAGTGTAAACAAATTGACTGCACAGTGGTAGATGATTTGATGGAAAGCCTCACAATTGAAATCGCTTCAGTACAATTCAAGAGTATCACTTTAAGTTGTATTTACCGGACACCTGGATCTTGTATTGAACAATTTACAACTACAGTAGTTGACCTTATCAGAAAAATAGGAAATAAGAAAATGCTTTTTGTTTGTGGTGACTTTAATACTGACTTGTTAAAATGGAAAGAGCATAAGTTAACAACTGATTTCTGTAACACAATGTTTAGTTTTGGCCTCCTGCCCCTTATAGATAAACCCAGCAGGATTACTAAGGACACTGCCACACTTATTGATAATATTTTTTCAACTGCTATTGTTCAAACAACATGTGGGTTGCTCATAAATGATATAAGTGACCACCTTCCTATTTTTATGATCATGCACAGTACAAAGTCCTCAAATGCATCCCAGAATAGTGAACCTTTATTTAGGTTAAGACGGTTAAGAACACCAGGAAGACTGGAATCTTTAAAGGAAGAACTCAAAAGTTGTAATTGGGAGACTGTTTATGTGGATGATCCAAATCAGGCATATGAGGCTTTTCTAATAAATTTTCTAAATGTATACGATAAGCACTGTCCTATAAAGAAGTATCCAGTAAAAGGTAAAGACTCAAATAAAAAACTATCCTGGATGACTAAAGGCCTCCAAAAGTCATGCCAAAAGAAAAAATTACTTTATAAACAATTTTTGCAACTAAGAACCAATGAAAGTGAACATAAATACAAATTATATAAAAATAAACTGACCACAATCATAAGACTACAAAAGAAAAAATTCTACTCTGACAAGATAGAAGCTAGTAAAAACAATATACAAAAAACCTGGAAAGTAATAAATCATATTATTAGAAATAAACCCACACAAACTGAATTTCCAAATTACTTTTGGAATGTCAGTGGATCAAAAGTTGAGCACTTAAAGACAATTGCGAATAACTTTAATGATTATTTTGTTACTGTTGGACCTACTTTGGCAAACAAAATTATTGTGGACAATCAAAATAAAGAAGTCTTTAATGGCTTAATCAAACGGAATCTAAATTCTATGTTTCTGTGTGGGATTGAAGAAGGGGATATCATTGACGTTGTAAATAAGGTCAAGAATAAAACATCAACTGATGTAAACTTTATTGATATGTGTACACTTAAAGAGGTCATCCATAGCATTGTAAAACCTCTAACCTATATATGCAACCTTTCCTTCCAAACAGGCATCTTCCCACAAGACATGAAAGTAGCCAAAGTAGTACCCATCTTTAAAAACGGTGACAGACACAGTATGGACAATTACAGGCCAGTAGCTTTACTGCCACAATTTTCAAAAATTTTAGAAAAGCTCTTTATAAAACAATTAGATAACTTTATTGAAAAATATAATATTTTAAATGAACAACAATATGGATTCAGAAAGAACAGAACAACTACACATGCAGTGATGACAATGGCTGAAGAAATAGCTGATGCAATCGACAATGATCTTCATACAGTAGGTATCTTCATAGACTTAAGTAAAGCTTTTGATACTATTGATCATAACTATTTACTGGAAAAAATGGAATACTATGGATTTAGAGGGACAGTTCACGCCTGGCTGAAAAGTTATTTAGAAAATAGACAGCAATATGTTCAAATAAACCAAACAATGTCAGAATTTAAACCGGTCACCTGCGGATTGCCTCAGGGCTCCATTATTGGTCCCAAATTGTTTATTCTTTTTATTAATGACATTTGTTATGTTTCTAATAAGTTAAAATGTATCATATTTGCTGATGACACAAATTTGTACTCCTCCGGGGGAAACTTAGAAGAACTTCTGCACACTGTTGAACAAGAGCTTGGAGTGCTCAAAACTTGGTTTGATGTCAATAAATTATCTCTTAATATAAAGAAAACTAAATTTATGATATTTGGAAGTCAATCTGGAAGTAATACTAAATTAAAAATCTCCAACATTGAAATAGGAAGGGTTTGGGAGACCAAATTCCTCGGGGTTGTGATCGATCACAAACTTAATTGGAAAAAACATGTTGAGTATGTAAAAGGGAAAATTTCAAAATCAATTGCAATCATGTACAAAACCAAAGACATGCTAAATCACAAAAGTTTATATTTAATTTACTGTTCACTGATACTTCCTTACTTAACTTATTGCGTGGAATTATGGGGATCTACGTTTAAAACCACAACTGATAAAATTGTGTTACAACAAAAACGAGCCATACGCATCATAAACAAAGCCGGTTATTATGATCATACAAATCCATTATTTTTAAATTCTCATGTTCTGAAGTTTAGAGACTTGGTTTATTATAGAACAATGCAAGTCATGTTTAAAGCAAATAATAAAACACTACCAGACAGTGTGCATAAGTTTTTCATAGTGTCTGAGAGTAAATATGAGTTGAGAGATGGAAGCAAATCTGTGTTACCAAAAGCTAAAAAAGAACTTAAAAGAAGATGTATTTCTTTTAAAGGGGTTCAGCTGTGGAATAGTGCTGATCTCAAACTTAAGCAATGTACTTCCTTTGTTATGTTCAAAAAATCATTATGTGCATTTATTTTTAGGAGTTATGGCTGAAATTGAAAAAGGGGAAAAGAGTCATATATGTGTATGTGTATGTATGTATATATATATTTATTATTATTTTTAATTTTTTTTCCTCTTCCCACTTGACACCATGGATTGTGTAGCTTAAGATGCATAGTAGGCGGGCATTAATAAGCTTTGCTTCTGCCTGAGCCTTTTTCAGTCAAAATTGTGTATTGTTTTTTTCTTTATTTTTTTCTTTTGCTGCTTTGAATTTATATATGACTGAAATAAACTAAACTAAACTAAACTAAACTAAACTAAACTAACTAACTATAAATAGCGCCCCTTTTCCCGTTTTTCGTTTTGTGTCTCAAAACGAAAAAACGGAAAAACCAAATCGAAAAAACGGCCCAATTTTGATTTCTGCGGATTCATTTTCTTTTTTCTATTCTTTTTGATATAACCGTGACAACGACGGACCGGAAGCGGAAGTTACGTGTACAACTTCAAAATAAAACTTTAGCGTGCTAACTGCTAACTTCTTATATTACAGCCTATCGCTCTCTTTCCACACTAAAATGACCTGCGATCATTTCATTTCAACCGAGAGGTGTGTGGAGGTCGATTCAATGGAGAGCTGCAAGGAATACAAATTGTGTTTTATTAGTCCTTTGGCGATAACTTTATCCGACTGCTATTATTTCTCCTCGCTTTGCACCGGGCGTCATTGGTTGCCATAACGACGGCGGCCGGCGGAGACTCCTTTCCCGAGTCAAAATCCTTGAGGCCAGCTGGCCGTGATGACTTCTGTATTTTAACTGCTACACTACTCAGCCTTTATAAGCAATGTAAACTGTAATGTGACAATCTAATCTAGATTAGATTAGATAACAATCTAGACACCAAACTGATGAAGACCTTCTACCACTCTTGTATCGAGAGCCTTCTGTCATATTGCATCACAGTATGGTATGGGACCTGCACTGAGGCCAACAGGAAGAGGCAATCAAAGCTGCACAGAAGATTGTTGGGTAGCCTTGCCCCTCCCTGTCAGCCTTTTGCACCTCCCACTGCCTCAGCAGGGCACAGAATATCATCTAGGACAGACAGATCACATCTATTATACACATATCATTATTGTCACATACATATATAATCATATTATTAATATAATATCTGTCTCTCTTATGTCTCATTGTGTCATATGGATTACTGTTAATTCATTATATTGATCTGTTCTGTACAACATCTATTGCTCGTCTGTCCGTCCTGGAAGAGGGATCCCTCCTTCAGTCGCTCTTCCTGAGGTTTCTACCATTTTTTTCTCCCCGTTAAAGGGTTTTTGGGGAGTTTTTCCTTAGCCGCTGTGAGGGTCCAAAGGACAGAGGGATGTTGTATGCTGTAAAGCCCTCTGAGGCAAATTGTGATTTGTGATATTGGGCTTTATAAATAAAATTGATTGATTGATTGATTGATCCAGGTTCTGAAATGTTTGACCTGTTGCCCTCTGGCAGGTGCTGCAGGTGCATGAAAGCACTCACAAACACACTTAAAAACAGTTTCTTCCCCAGAGCTATAATCACCGTCAACTCCAATATGCACTGACACACACATGCAATATATTGAACTGTGAATGCTGCTAAAATGATGTCTGAGTGAGGTTTATTGCTTTGTATTTGTGTTTTTGCACTTTAAAACCTCCAGAAATGCATAAGTAATACATTCATAGAATTAAGCTTTATACTGAAAATATGAACTTATCAAATAAGAAATTGGAAATACTGACCTAATAGTTTTGTGTCATGTACATTTATATTTCTAGATGTGGTGGTTTATGCATTAATTGCAAATCAAACTTGTCTCATGATCTTTATACATACAGTTTATAAAGGTTATTCTATTGTCATCTATCTATCAAACAAATAATAATAATAATAATAATTAATATTCCTTATTAATTAAAGATTCCTCAGTGTTTATTCTTGTTGGTAGACACATTTTGTTGAATTAAATCAACATGGTTTTTCCACTCCTCGTGGTCACAGTCAGCACAGACAGTAGACTGACAACATGGTAACACAGGCGTTGTAGACACTCGGGGTGGCGCTGTTGTGTCCAGCGCTGGCGCCAGGGTATTGACATCATATGTATCCTATCGTATGATTGATAAATGAATGATTATAATTTAATACACACACGTCTAGAAGTTCTACTACGTTTTCTTTGAACCAGCATCAGTCAACCGCGTCATATAAAGATGCCAGGGTAAAATTAATGAGTTTATAGTTGCCACTAGTGGTGGCTGTCCGTCGGTGAAATAGGTCCGGGCTGTACATTTTTGGAATACACGTTTACTGTCAGTTAAGTTGAGGTCACATTACAGTTTACATTGCTTATAAAGGCTGAGTAGTGTAGCAGTTAAAATACAGAACTCATCACGGCCAGCTGGCCTCAAGGATTTTGACTCGGGAAAGGAGTCTCCGCCGGCCGCCGTCGTTATGGCAACCAATGACGCCCGGTGCAAAGCGAGGAGAAATAATAGCAGTCGGATAAAGTTATCGCCAAAGGATTAATAAAACACAATTTGTATTCCTTGCAGCTCTCCATTGAATCGACCTCCACACACCTCTCGGTTGAAATGAAATGATCGCAGGTCATTTTAGTGTGGAAAGAGAGCGATAGGCTGTAATATAAGAAGTTAGCAGGCTAAAGTTTTATTTTGAAGTTGTACACGTAACTTCCGCTTCCGGTCCGTCGTTGTCACGGTTATATCAAAAAGAATAGAAAAAAGAAAATGAATCCGCAGAAATCAAAATTGGGCCGTTTTTTCGATTTGGTTTTTCCGTTTCTCGTTTTGAGACACAAAACGAAAAAACGGAAGTACTTCCGTTATTTGGTTTTGTGTCTCAAAACGAAAAACGGAAAAAGGGGCGCTATTTCCGTTTTTCCGTTTCTTCGTTTTGACAGAAAAACGGATTATACTTTGATACCCAGACCGGAAGGTCCCTAGCCTTTTTGTTAAGCTGTCTGTCATGATTCCACACCCCTCTCAGTTGATACCACGCCCCCCACGCGAAATCCGGGCCAAAAGTCAGAAACTGAAAAAGACAGATCCGAAACTGAAAAGGAGAGATTTGAAACTGAAAAAAAAAATTGAAACTGTAAAAAATGATATTTGAATCTGAAAAGATAAAACATGCAAATGAAAAAAACAGAATCTCAAATATCAAAATATATGAAAGTGAAAAATGAAAATAAATAATTTATTCAAAATAATTACCAGAGTGAATCATAATTATATTTAACCTGAAAAAAAAAAGTGTACTTATTTTTATTTTGAATACACTGATGTATTTTTCAAAATTCAACATCAAAACTTGAATTTTCAGTTTCAAATTTTATTTTTTCAAGTACAAAACTTTTGGCCCTAATATAGCTCCACAGGTTTATGACAAAAAACTGTGAACAAGTCTACCGCGCAGCTAAAGGGAGCCAGCACCTCTTGTTCTCAAGACTCATGGACAAAGGCCGAACCGGGCCACAAACACATCACGAACAAACAAACTCCCAGACGTCTCTTGGGACTCATCCACCTCACAGTTATCCTGCTTTTGGCTGGTGACATTGAGATGAACCCTGGACCGCAACCTATGAACACACACAGCCTCGATACTACCAATTTAGCAGTGCAACAGCGAACGTGGCTACCAACACAGCTAACTGCCATACCGCAGCTAACCTGGCCTCCACCTCCAATGCTGCGACAGCTCTCACCGCATCCAACATGGCCACCTCAGCCGACAATCTGGCCGCTACATACCAACCTGTTTCTCTCGAGCAACAGCACAGCAGCAGCGGCGGGCCTTCCAGCGGGTCCGTGCCTACGGCTTCATGCCCAGCAGCTGGATGCTATCTCCAACCTGGTGCTCCCGAGCAGCAATGCAGTGGCAGCGGCCCCTCCAGCGGGTCCGTGCCTACGGCTTCATGCCCAGCAGCTGGATGCTATCTCCAACCTGGTGCTCCCGGGCAGCAACATGGCAGCGGCGGCGGCGGGCCTTTCAGCGGGTCCGTGCCTACGGCTTCATGCCCAGCAGCTGGATGCTATCTCCAACCTGGTGCTCCCGGGCAGCAATGCAGCGGCGGCGGCCCCTCCAGCGGGTCCGTGCCTTCGGCCTCATGCCCAGCAGCTGGATGCTATCCCCAACCTGGTGCTCCTGGGCAGCAATGCAGTGGCGGCGGCCCCTCCAGCGGGTCCGTGCCTACGGCCTCATGCCCAGCAGCTGGACGAACACATCGACCTGTTGCCCTCAGGCGCCACTACAACACCGGTCCAACCAACGGTCCTGAGGCAACGGCGAAAGGTCCTGCAGCTGGACTCACCGCACTCAATTGATGCACAGACTAGTACAGGACTGACACACTCATTAGGGCAGGTCACCCCACAAGCTAAGATCAACGGGGGTAAGTGTAAAGCTCTTCATAGAAACCCAGTAATGAAAAAATATCGGTCCTTTAAACTATTCCAAACATTAAATCAGGCAAAGATAATATGGGACCCACAATATAAAAGAAAGGGACTACTTGGAGGTCACTTAAATGTAAGGAGCTTGACCCCCAAAAGAGAACAACTGGAGCACTTAATGTTTAATTCCAATATCGATTTTTGGGGCTTGTCAGAAACATGGCTGTCACCTTCTTCACCTGAAGCAGTTATTACAATGCCTGGTTACAACGTTTTCAGGAGGGACAGAGTTCAGGGAAAAGGTGGGGGGGTCCTCCTGTATGTGAAAAGCCACCTGAAATGCAATAGCTTAGAGTGGCCTAACACTATCAAATTAGAATGTGTTGGAGTTAATATCTCACTCTCTGTGAACATGTCCTTAACTGTGATCTGTATATACCGAAAACCTACAGCTAAAGTAGATTTTTATGAACAACTTAAAGCACTTCTTAACCTATGTGACCAAAAAAATGAGATCATTTTAATTGGTGATTTTAACATAAACTGGGACGACAATAAGGATAGGAAAAACTTGAAATCCATTGCAGATCACTTCAGCCTTACTCAATTAATAGACAAGCCTACAAGAGTCACCAACCGGTCACAAACCAGAATTGATCTATTATTTACAAACAGACCCGAAAGAATCACCCATACCCATAATTTTCTGACAGGATTATCAGACCACAATGCAATTTTTTTCACAAGAAAACTCACCAAACAGCGTTTCCCAAACTCATTTAAAACTAGATCTGATACTATGCCACACAATGTAATCCCAAAGAGCCAACAGCAGAATCTAGAAACGGCATTAAAGGAACTTGACTGGAATGACATCTTCTCCTCCGATGACATAAATTACAACAGTAAGAGTTTTTTAACAAAAATTAAAGCAGTTATGGGGACTTTCTCCAGAAAAGGGAGCCAAAGAAAAAAAAAACAACCTTCCTTGGCTAAATTCAGACTGCTTACAACTAATGAAAGTTAGGGACCACCTTCTTAAATCGGCATTGAAATCGGGTCTGACTATAGACAGACAAAAATTCACATCAGCAAGAAATAAGGTGACTCAGACATTGCGTAAGGCTAAAGCTGATTTCTTCATGACTATCAATGAAAGTGCGAAAGGGAATGGTAAAAAAAATTTGGCATAATATTAATAAACTAACTGGCAAACAGACCAAAAAAGACAACAAAGAGCTGGAACTTAATATTAACAATAAGTTGGTGAAAAATCCTGTTATCCTTGCTAATGAGTTAAACAACTATTTTATTAATTCTGTACATGAGATATCGCAATTGTTCAATCCACCTGACTACGACTATACTATCAACCACACACAACCCATCTTCAAGATAAAGGAGATATCTGAAACTGAAGTAGCCAATATCATTGGATCCCTCAACAGCTCTAAAGCCAAGGATATCTATGATCTTGACACCAACTTCTTAAAAGCACACAAGGACGCTCTGATACCACCGATTACACATCTGGTAAATCAGTCAATCAAGCTTTCTGTTGTCCCACCTGCTTGGAAAATAGGTGTGGTTAGTCCAATTTTTAAATCTGGAGATAAAACTGACAAAAATAACTACAGACCAATCACCATTCTACCAATTGTTTCTAAAATATTAGAGAAATGGGTAGTAATATTACTAACTGAGCATCTGAATAAGGGCTATACCCCTCTGCATCCCATGCAATTTGGATTCCGTGCCCACCACTCGACAGAGTCGGCCATCACTGTGTTTTTAGAGAAAACCAAAAACTTTCTGGATAAAAATGGTTGTGTTGGTGCTGTGTTTTTAGATTTGAAAAAGGCATTTGACACCGTTGACCACAATATTCTCTTAACCAAACTTACCTACTGTAACTTTTCGGAACAAGCCATCAAGTGGATGAAATGGATCAAACAGTGTGCCATGGTCAACGGAGTCAAATCACCATACCTGGAGTGTCCAGTGGGGGTCCCACAAGGCTCCATGCTCGGTCCAATTTTATTTTCGCTTTACATCAATCAATCAATCAATCAATTTTATTTATAAAGCCCAATATCACAAATCACAATTTGCCTCAGAGGGCTTTACAGCATACAACATCCCTCTGTCCTTTGGACCCTCACAGCGGCTAAGGAAAAACTCCCCAAAAAAACCCCTTTAACGGGGAGAAAAAATGGTAGAAACCTCAGGAAGAGCGACTGAAGGAGGGATCCCTCTTCCAGGACGGACAGACGAGCAATAGATGTTGTACAGAACAGATCAATATAATGAATTAACAGTAATCCATATGACACAATGAGACATAAGGAGAGACAGATATTATATTAATAATATGATTATATATGTATGTGACAATAATGATATGTGTATAATAGTCCAGGTATGACTAATAGTAACAGCAGCAGTGGGAGGCATCAGGCAGGACCACGGCAGCAGCACAACACCACACACCATCCAGGCACAGCTGTGACACCAGTTAACCTGAGAGACAGTGGAGCACAAAGGCTCCGGAGAACAAGCCGAGTTAGTGACATGCAGTAGAGACGAGTTAGTGACATGCAGTAGAGCCCAGTTAGTGACATGCAGTAGAGCCGAGTTAGAGAGATGCATTAACAGGACATGAATACTAGCAAGGGAGAGAGAGAGAGAGAAAGGAGAGAAGGGGCTCGGTGTATTATAGGAGGTCCCCCGGCAGACTAGGCCTATGTCAGCCTAACTAGGGGCTGGTCCAAGACAGGCCTGAGCCAGCCCTAACTATAAGCTATATCAAAAAGGAAAGTCTTAAGTCTAGTCTTAAAAGTGGAGACGGTGTCTGCCTCCCGGACCGAAACAGGAAGCTGATTCCACAAAAGAGGAGCCTGATAGCTGAAGGCTCTGGCTCCTGTTCTACTTTTGGAGACTTTAGGGACCACGAGTAACCCTGCATTCTCAGAGCGCAGTGTTCTGGTGGGATAATAGGGCACTATGAGCTCTCTAAGATATGATGGAGCCTGATCATTTAGAGCTTTGTAAGTTAAGAGAAGGATTTTAAATTCAGTTCTGGATTTTATAGGGAGCCAGTGCAGAGAAGCTAAAACAGGAGAAATGTGATCTCGTCTCTTAGTTCCTGTCAGTACACGTGCCGCCGCATTCTGGATTAGCTGGAGAGTTTTCAGGCACTTATTAGAGCTACCTGATAATAGGGAATTACAGTAATCCAGCCTCGAGGTAACAAACGCATGGACCAATTTTTCAGCAGAAAAACATCAATGATTTACCGTTAGTATGCAAAAACATTCACATACAGATGTACGCGGATGATGCTGTAATTCTTACATCTGCAAAAAATACCCAAGAAGCCGCCCTCATCCTCACGTCAGCGTTGTCCGATATCCAGAATTGGCTCACGAATTCATGTCTCCTTTTAAATACCAAAAAAACTGTTTGTATGATGTTTTCCAAACAGCCAGTGAAGGTCACACAATCAAATGTATTCCTGAGAGCAGAGGAACTTGAGTTAGTAAAAGAATTCCAGTACCTTGGTGTTGTTCTTGATTCTACTCTCTCTTTTAAAAATCATGTTAAAAAGATTTCAAAAACAATCAAATTCAATCTACTTAACTTCAAGCAGATTAGGCCATTGCTGACAGTTAACGCGGCCAGAATGTTTATGCATGCTATGATTTTTTCCCACATTGAATATTGTTTTACAAACTGGTCTCTCACTGGAATAACTACAATTAAACTAATAGAATCATTATATAAAAGGGCCCTAAAAATCTTTGACAGAAAACCGATCTCTCACCGCCACTGCCATATCCTTGAGAAGTACAACCTCTTGAGTTTTGAAAATTTTAAAGTTCTTAAGTACGCCTGTATTATTTACAAAACACTCAATGGACTTGCACCTCCTCCGTTAAAAGAATATATAAAACTTAAAGTTAGCAGTGGCAGAACCACCAGAGCCAATTCCAGGGGAGATTGCGAAGTACCTCACAGACACACGACTTTTGGACAATCTGTTATGTCGGTTAAGGGCAGTAACATCTGGAACAACATACCATGTACAATAAGAGAATGCCCTACCTACAGCACCTTTAAGGCCCACCTCAAAAACTGGCTCAAAACAAACCAACACTGTAATCATGGCTAGGCGGACCTCTTGCAGAGCGCGATACATATACGTATGTACCGTGCTCTGTGACTGTCCGCCATGCTTTGCACTGTCTTTGTTGTTGTTATTGTTGTTGTGCAGTGCATGCCTACATATACGTATGTATGCATGCACTGCACTATACTGCAATGTGATGTATTATGTTTGTGTACTAAATTGTGAATGGGACTTTTCATCTGCTGCTAAGTATCCGATGTCTTGGCCCACTCTAAGCGGCAGGAGTGGGCCATCACATGTGGATCTATTTAACTATCATGCACTTGCACTTTAACAACTGGCACTTTACACCTGGCACTTTATAGAATCCACACTGCACTTTATGTCTATGTATGAATGGGTATTTTAATGTGAACTCCTTGTGTACTGTTATTATTATTATTCCTTCTTTTCTTTTCTCGTCTACCTCCTATGTGTCTGTCTGTCTATTACCTGCCAAGGGACTACGGATGTAAATTAGCAGGCTTGCTAACTCCGACACATTTACACATGTACTCACATACTGATGTTCATTAATGTGTACTGTCCCTTTCAAATAAATAAATAAAATAAAAAAAAAAACCAAAACCCCAAGGAGGAGTTCGAAAAAGTAGGTTTTCCAGTTTTCGCGATTTTGCGCAAAAAATGTATAGGCGGAAATGGGCGTGGCCCCACCCAGGTGATTCAGCACTATTCAGGGAATCTGGTGATATGAGGTTTGTGAATGTGCGACATATGGTCTGGGAGTTATAGCCCAAAACATTTTGAAAATTAGTAGGGGGCGCTACTGAGCCATTTTTGTGCACATTGTCATGAAACCCCTACCATACGTAAATTTTCATGACTTCTGACGAGTCTGTGAAGTATCATGAGTTTTCGAGTATGTTACGGCCCCCAAAAGGGCAGTTGATTTTGGATAAGAATAATAATAATAATTAAAGCTGCAAGCAGCGATGAACGGGCCCTCGCACCTTCACGCAACTCGAGGGAGCTGGCAGGACGCCGGCCGACGTGGCCGTTCATTCCTGTCGAAGGCAGACACCGCACGCAGGAGTTACACATCATATCCCTCAAATCACATGAAGACATGTAATTTTGCCAATAGGTGGCACTGTACTAACAACCAAGTATTGGCGTATAGATGTGTTCAGGGCAGGATTTTCATCAATCCTGTGAAATTTGGGAAAGTTTGGAACATGTATGGTGAAGTTGTGAACCAGTTACAAGCAAATTCAAAATGGCGGACTTTCTGTTGGGTTTGGCACATGGCTGCAAGAGGCTTTTTTGTACGTCTTTCAGTGTTGCATGTGCCTACCAAGTTTCATACATGTAGGTCAAACCAGCTTCGGGGGCTGTTTCGTTGAAAATTTATAGGGGGCGCAGTTGAGTCATGTTGGCAAATGAAAGCACAAAAATCTCATCAGACAACACATATCAGGTCGTATCATATGTGTGCCGAGTTTCATGCCTTTACAAGCATCCCTTACCCCTCAAAAACAATTTCGTGTTTGATGGTGAATAAGGCATTGCCACAGTGACAGCGTTTGACGAAACCTCAAAAGCTTCTGGTGTGATCATCATCAAGATCTTGGGACTATGTCTCAGCAAAATTGAGGTGGTTGTGGTTAACTTGGTAGAAGAGAGACATGAAAGAATGAAAGCAATATCTTTCTGCCACCAGTCGGTGGCGATATGATGCTGACTAAAAATGTTTCTGTAGATGTTTTCAGGGCTGGACTTTTATCATATGTGTGAAGTTTTGGAAAGATATGTCCACGTAGAGTCAAGTTACACAAGTTTTGTTATCATGGCGAAACATCAAAGTTTGCTGCCATGTCATGGCCACGCCCTTTGACGAAAACTTACAGTGTTCACATTAAAACATCTTCCACATGTGATGGATAGACTGACCAAGATTGAGGTGGATCTGGCCAAGTTGTGGGAGTTATACTTCAAAATATAAAACATGTCACTTTCTGTTACCAGTAGGGGGCGCTACATTTTTCACAAATTATTGACATGGAGATCTCTTCAGCGCATAACTGTCATCAATCCATGGAAGTTTGGGGAATACTGGACCATGGAGTTATACACTACTTCCTGTTTTGTGGCGAGACCACAAAGTTTGAGGCCCTGCCACGGTCACATGGTGTGACAAGTCCAGCTGTTGATAGCTTTTCTTCCTCAATGTCTGGAGGTGGGACAGACCAAGTTTGAAGTCGATGGGATAAAATCTGTAGTAGTAGTTACAAGTTCGTGTTTTATGGCGTAGAAGGCGGAGCCACGGTGACAGCGTTTTACGAAACCTCAAGGCTGTGATAACTTTTCGTCTTCAAGATCTTGGGGTGGGACAGACCAAGTTTGAAGAGGATTGGATAAAAACTCTAGGACAAATGCGTTCATTTACGTCTACTGGAAATCGCCAAAAATGCACAAAAGTGGCACAAGTAAATTCAAAATGGCGGACTTCCTGTTGGGTTTGACCTATGCGTTAAGGAGGCTTTTTTGCACCTCTAGGGATGATACATGTGCATACCGATTTTTGTGCATGTCGGCAAAACTTGCTATGGGGGATGCTGCACTTTAAGGGGCGTGGCCAAGCCATACGGCCACCCTCACTGATGAAACTCATACCATATGTTCAGGCCTGGACTGTTAACAAACGTGTTAAGTTTCAGTCAGATTGGACCAAGTACACTAAAGTTAATGCGAATTTCTGTTTTTTGGCGAAACCTTAACCTTCGCCGACACCTGACGGCCAAACCGTTTATCTATGGAAAAATCTTTTAATAACTTTTGATCACAACTTTGTCTAGATCACACACAGTGATTTTCAAGTTGTTCTGATTAATCCTGTAGGAGGAGTTCGTTAAAATACAACACGTGCAAAACACCAAAAATCACCATGAAATTCAAAGTAGCCAACTTCCTGTTGGGTGTGGCCAATGGGTCCAAGAGACTTTTTTGTGTGTCTGGGTGTCATACATGTGTTTACCAATTTTCGTGCATGTCGGTGAAACATGCGGCAGGGGCTGATGTTTAAAGGGCGTGGTCAAGCCATTTGGCCACGCCCATCAACGAAACTCATATCACATATTCAGGGCTGGACCGTGAACACACATATGAAGTTTCAGGCAGATATGACCAATGACCCTGAAGTTAAGGCCACTTTTATGCGCTTTGGCGAAACATCAAATTTGCCACGCTCTGGGCGCAACGCCGTTTGACGATACGTCACAATCTTCATAATGTAGTATAACCAAGGTCTTGAGGCCTCTCTGACCAAATTTGAGTTGGATATGCTTAACGGGCTCAGAGCTGCACCTCAAAGTCTAAAACATGGCATATTCTGTTTCCAGCAGGGGGCGCTATGACAAATACAAAATTTCTGCATGTAGACGTGTTCAGGGCGGGACTATTATGTATCCTGTGAAGTTTGGTGCAGATCGGACCATTTACCCCAAAGTTATAGCAATTTTGTTTTTCATGGCGAGACGTCAAACTTCGCCGCCAAAAAGCCGATTCCCCCCTCAACGGGTAACTGACCTTTTAATAACTTTTGATCACAAAGTAGTGTAGATGATACACAGTGATTTTGAAGCCGTTCTGATTAATCCTGTAGGAGGAGTTCGTTAAAATACAACACGTGGAAAACGCCAAAAATGGCCGCTAAATTCAAAATGGCTGACTTCCTGTTGGGTTTGGCCTATGGCTCCAAAAGACTTTTTTGTGCGTCTGGGTGGGATACATATGTGTACCGATTTTCATGCATGTCGGTGAAACGTGCCGCAGGGGCTGCTGTTTCAACGAAATTCATATCACATGTTCAGGCCTGGACCGTTAACACACATGTGAAGTTTCAGGCAGATATGACCAAGGACACTGAAGTTAAGGCCACTTTCCTGCGTTTTGGCGAACCGTCGACTTCGCCGCCCTCTGGGCGCAACGCCGTTTGACGATACGTCACAATCTTCATCATGTAGCATTACCAACGTGTTGAGGCCTTTCTGACCAAATTTGAGTTGGATATGCTGACCGTGCTCAGAGCTGCACCTCAAAGTGTAAAACATCACTTTTCCTGTCGCCAGCAGGGGGCGCTTTGAGAACGGGCGAATTTTTTGATGTTGGCGTGATGAAGGCCGGACTACAATCAAGTTTTGTGCCGATCGGACCTATCATGCTCAAGTAATAGCACTTTCGTTTTTTTTTTGTTTTTTTTGCGAGACGTCAAACTTCGCCGCCACCTGACGGCCAAACCGTTTAACGATGGAAAAATCTTTTAATAACTTTTGATCATCAAGTGGTCTAGTTGCAGCACGCCAAATTTGAAGCCGATCCGATGAACCGTGTAGGAGGAGATAGCTCTGAGAGAACACTTGCAAATCGCCAAAATCGGTAAAAAAATGAATATTCAAATCAAAATAGCCGGCTTCCTGTTGGTTTTAGAAAAAAGCTCAAGTGCACATTTTTGTGCGTCTCGGGATGATACACGACCCCCCTGAATTTCGGGGAATTTGGTCAAACGGGCTGCCGGTGGGAGCCGATTGAAATTTTCTAGGGGTGCCATTTCGCCATTTTGCAACTGGCATCGTTGAGATTTTGCGTACACATAAATTTTCACCTAGACGAATATGCACGCCAAATTTGGTGAGTTTTCGAATATGTTAAAGCCCCCAAAAACGCGATTCATTACGCGGAAAAAAAAAATAATCCTAAGGAAAACAATAGGGGCCTCGCACCGCTTGGTGCTTGGGCCCTAATTATTTAAAGTTCCAATAACCAGGATCTGAGTTTGGTTCTCTCTGGCGACACCTGTGGTGATCAGCTGTAACTGCAGAGTGTTTGTTGACATCAAACTTCCAGTTTTTAACCCTGTAAATGGAGGAGCTGTCATCAGCGAGTCAGAGGCTCAGTGTGATCTCAGCGTGACCTCAGCGTGACCTCACTCAGTGTTAGAGACCTAACAGATGCTCGTTTAAAAGAGAATCATCAAGATAACGACTTTAATTTAACTTTATCAGTTAAAGTATTTTCTGTCAGTTTCATGCTGCTGGTTTCTGTCTCTCCAAATAAAACACTCACAGTGACCTCACCACCCACCTTCACAGAGTCAGCAGCCATCACTGTGACGTGTCGTCCTGTTAGAGCTCTGATTATCTTTGTTTAATAATCTTAAAGTCTGAATCTGGATCAGGCGGATCAGACCTAAACATGGCATCTCCAAATCCAGATCATTCTGATCCAGATTACATTTGTTGAACAGCTAAAGTCTGACTGGGATGATCACACTGCAGTTACAGCTGATCACCACAGGTGTCGCCAGAGAGAAGGAAGCAGATCTTTGAGATCAGAACTTTGAATCATTGTTTGATTTGACAGCTATTTGGGGAATTATTTTATGATCATCATGTCCTTTCTTACTCTGCTGAGAGGTTTAACAGGCAGCCTGATGTCTCCTTTGTCTACTTTATAAAATAAAAGTTAAATAAATGTTTATATATTCGATCAGTTTGTTCCTGACCGCAGCCTCCTGCTGGGATCAGGATCGTCCTCATGTTTTGGATCAAATGGATCCTGATCCTACTAAAACCAACTGAACAACCAACACGTTCGTCTGTTACACACTCAGTGTCCTTCTGCGTCTGCTGTTGATGTTTCAGGATGCTGCAACCAACTCAGGACATCAACACAAGCACGTGATTAGGTTCAGAAAAAATGTTATGGTTTGGCTCTACACAGGAAGTGAAAGTCCAGGGTTTGTTGGATCCATCCACCTCCCGTCCCGTCAAACCTACAGGGACGTTCCAGCTCCTTATGATACGTCATCATCAGCAGTGTTTCAAACTGACACCGTCCAGCTGTGCATCAAACTGCCATGCCAGGTGCGTCAGGCCAACCGCTCGTGTATCATAACACCGCCTACGATTCTGTCCAGCTGAGTTACAAACCATACCGCCGCTACAAGAGACTTTTGGTGTCGATGTCTGACGCTGAAATCACTGACAAAGCAACAGTATATTTAACGACCTCAGAATATAAACGAGCTGGAACAACACACACTGAAGGTTTGATCCAGACCAAGACTGGATCACATGATCAAATCTGAATTTAGAATCTGTTTTTCTTTTGAACCAATTTTCAAGATTTGATCTGAAGTCTGATCAAATTACTTCTGAACAGCTGGTCCTGATTCGAAGAAGATGAAGTGTTCCTTTAAGACGAGTCGTGATGACATCAGCAGCTGGATGAGACTTTGCTTTATTCAGAAACAGGATTATTTGATACAAACATCATGAACATAAAATCAACAACTGAACACCAGAAGAAGAACCCAGCAGACGTTTCCACATTCTGGTCTCAGACAGGTAAACCTTCAAGGATCAAGTCTGGACTTCAGGATAGTTTAAAACATGATGACAAACATGACTGTTGGTAGAACATCAGCTCCAGTCATTTGTCTGTCGGCTCTGCAGTCTGTTTCTCGTAAAGAGTTCGTTAGCGTTAGCAGAAAGTGAGCAAGCTGCACATGCGTCATCACGAGTGAACAACAACAACAGTTTCTATAATCCTGTGTGTTTCCTGTCAGTCCTGCCCTCTCTGCTCCTGTTCGGTCTCTTCACAAGATCCTTCCGTCGTTTCTCGTTCAGCAGCTGCTGGATTCGTTTGTTTTGTGTTCGCTCGCGGACCGGCGGCATCCGCGGCACAAAGTAGTTCTGCTGCCCCCTGGTGATGTCACCGTCCAATCCCACGATCCGGTACGGGACCTCGTCCACCGAGTTGTTCTCCTTCTTAGAGAGCGGGAAGAAAGACGATGACGATGTTGGTTCAATTTCTGTTGGAAGGCTTCGCCCCCCTGATGTTCTGTTTGGTGACGATGTGGTGGTGATGATGTCATCAGGATCAAATGATGTTGTTGTTGTGGGGAACTCTGGGACGGCAGACGTCCTGATCGGCACCAGGGTTGGACTGTAACCTTCAGTTGTTCCTATTGGAACTGTAACAGGGGGCATTGTGGGAGTGGTAGTTTTCCTCTTGAATAAATGTGGTGGGGCCGTTTTTCTCGGACGCCTCGTGGTCGTGGTCATGGTAGTCGTCGTGGTAGTGGTAGTCGGGATAATATCAGGGGCATCAGAGGGAACAGAAGTATCTCCGTAGGATGAATAATCATCGTAATCATCGTAGTCCACGTACACAAAGTCGGTGGTGCTCCTGATGGTGGGGGGTGGAGTTACAGTGAAACTGGGAGGTGGCGTGCTGATGATGTCAGTGATGATGTCACTTGTGATGTAGCTGCTGTCAGACCAGGAGGAGGTGGCCGCTGATGTCACTGCCTCTGTGGTTAAATTCCATGAACTACGAGACAAAAACAAGAAAGATCAGTGACGTCAGATCGGGACGGTTTAAACCCCCCCCCTCCCCCCAGCTGTTAATGGAACATTCCAGGTCAACAAATGTTCTGACCTGCTGTTGGCAGTTGGCAGGATTGTGCTGCTGAAGAAGCTGAAGTTGCTGGAGTTGCTGGAGATGCTGGAGTTGTCAGACATGCTGAAGTTGCTGGAGATGCTGGAGTTGTGCAAGTTGCTCAGGTTCACCTCGCTGCAGGACTTGCAACACATCTGACGGTATCCAGCGATGGAGCAGTACCGAGTCAGCACCTCCATCCGGCAAAACACTGAGCGGTCACCACGGCAACGCTGCCCTGGAGATAGAGCAGGAGCAACAGTTCAGTTATTGAAGTTTGACCATCAGAGCAGAACAGGTGATCGGTGAGTCCAACATGTTCAGGTTTATTCACTGAGTTGTGGTGTAAAGACACGAATCAGAGACCTCGTCTCCTCCACCTGGAGTTAACCTGGACACATGATCTGAACAACAACCTGGCTGGAATTTATTTACTTTGCAGAGCAAGAGTTCGTCTTTAGCTTTTATTTTGACACGTAGATTAAGGTAACAGGAAGAGCTGGAATCAGGTGACCTTTGACCTTGTTGGGCAGATTTATTTACTTAATCCATCTTTAAATTATCAGCCGCCATTTTAGGCAACAAAAACCTGAGTAACATTCACATTCAACTCCAAAGATGGAGGTCAGAGAGAAGAGGAAGAAGAGGAGGAGTATGTGTGTTTTACTGGAGGAGATCTTTGGAGCTGGGAAGTCTGGGTTGGACCTGGACAGCCACTGAATGATGGCGTTCTTTTGGTCGCCTGCAGGGGAAGACAAACACACAGTCAGCAACACACAGACTACAACTCCCAGCATCCCTCCCTCTGTGTGAGTGACCTTAAATTTAGTACGTGATTGGTTGATGCCTACCATTACAAGGCGGGGGATGACAGTTGCGGGTCGTGATTGGTCGAGGGTCGCTGCAGTTTCGGGCCAAACCCTCTGGACTTAAACACGCAACCTGACGCTCCTGAGTCCCGTTTCCACACGACACCGAACACTAAATACACAAAAATGTTGGTCAGACTCAGATTGAGACTGATCAGTTATTGATCTGAGGTTATATTTAACGAACATCCAAAGATTTATAGCAGCTCCCAATTGGCTGAGGAAGTGAGGTGGTTCAGAAAGAAGTTAGTCCAGAAAGTGGAAGGTAGAGGTAGTCAAAAAAAAAAAACAGAAGTTAGAGGTAGTCTAGAGATTAGGGAGGTAGAGGTCATCTTAAATGACAAAGGCAGAGGTAGTCCAGAGACAAGCAAGGAAGGGGTAGTACAGAAATAAAGAATTTAAAAGTAGTCCAGAGAGAAAGAAGTTAGAGGAAGTCTAGAGATTAGGAAGGTAAGGGTTGTCCAGAAAGGGGGGAAGTTACAAGTATTAGGAATTTAAAAGTAGTCCAGAGAGAAAGAAGGTAGAGTCCAGCACAAGGAAGGTAGAAGTAGTCTAGAAAGACGGAACGCAGAGGTTGTCCTGAAAGACCAAGGTAGAGGTAGTCTAGAGACAAGGAAGTGAGCCCAGAGCAGTCCAGAAAGAGAAAGATAAAGTTAGACCAGCAAGGTGGAGGTAGTAATCGTCCAGAGACAGCTGTGGTCTAGAGAGAAGGAGGATAGAGGTAGTCCAGAAAGAGGAAAGTAGAGGTAGAAAAAATGGAAAGGGTGTAGAAGTAGTCAAGAAACAAGGAAGGTAAAGGTGGTCCAGCAAGAAAAAGGTAGAGGTGGTCCAGAAAGAGGGACGGTAGCAGTAGTCTAGAGACAAGAAAGGTAGAGGCAGTCCTAAAAGACAAAAGCAGAGGTTGTCCAGACAGAGGAAGGTAAAGATAGTCAAGACAGAATGAAGGTAAGGATAGTCCAGAAAAAATAAGTTAGACTTTGTGAATAGCGCCCTGGCTCCACTCTTCATACCGGTGTCCAGGGCCCAGCTCGCCAGGCAGCAGGACAGGGTACGCGGTTGCAGGTTCGTTTCCCCTCTGGTCGGTCCTCACCACAGAGTTTGCTGTTAACTGACCGCTGCTGCTGCCCCTTGCTGGATGTCTGGTGGCAGCTCACCCACCGACGCTGCCACCCTGTCTGACCACAGGTGGCGCTACAGTCCCCCCACTCCCCGGTCATCCAGCTGAGGGGGTACAAACAGTAGGATTTTATACAGTACACCATGCTGTCTCATTGGGCGATAGCGTTTTTCTCTGTGTCATCATATAACGCAATGTTCCCCTGCTTTTGACTATTAGTGTCGAGCTGTAGTGTGTTACCGTGGCGGACTGCAGGTCTCAGTGTTGCACGTGCGGCTGATGGCTCTCGGTTTGTTGATGTTGGAGCAGTATGTCCTCTGAACCATTTTCCCATCCGCCTTCCTCCTGCAGCCGAACCTTGTATACTGTCTCCCTGGCAACCAAACAGCACTGTTAACTATCATGCCGCCGTTACCATGGTTACTCACATGACAAAGCTAACCACCAGGCTGTTAACAAGAGGTAGAGTTACTTACCTCCTCCACAGGGTTTGGAGCAGTGCGACCACTTCTTCAGCGCCCACTCGTAGAAGATGGCGTCCTCCTGCACCAGGTTGGACTCCAGTGAGGACCGGAGACGATCCTGGATGACATACTTATATGACACAGTCACCTTGGACTCGCCATGGGAGCGGACCTGTTGGCCAGAAACATGCAATTAGACTCTAATTAAACACAACACAACTGATGGGGCTTTCACACCGCCGCACGGTTCCTCAACGCCTCCAGACGTTTCAATGAGTGGAAGGGGTTTCTGACATGGCTGCAGGGGTATGAGGTGGTTTCTGAGTTCATTGTACTGAACTTCTGGCGGCCTGCCCAGCTGATCGAATAGCAGCATCGTGGAAGCAGAAAGAAGACGAGATGGCGGAGCTGATAATGTTGGTGACTGAATAACCAAAGAAAAACTGCACCTGGAAAACATTTCCACCAAACGTCAAATGGGAGGTCGTCTAAATTTGTATAAATCTTTGATAATATCAGTGATTTCCGTTGTCATGCTACAGTATGCAGCTACAGGTTAGCTCACACTTCTGCCAGTGTTCACCGAAGCACCTGCCTGGTACTGGAGTCATGCTCTCACGGTTAGGTGGTTGTCATGGCGTTCACCGTGTGGCAGCGTGAAAGCAGCCGTAGTGTCTGTGCTGATGGACTGACCATGAGCAGGACTCCATATTTCAGCGGTCCTGCGGTCTGGATGGACTCCCGCTCCTCGATGTTGCTGTAAAGCCATGCCACACCCTTCTCGATCAGCACTCGGGACTCTGGGAGCACGTCTTCATCGTTGAAGAAGAGGTCACCCGTCTCCAGGTTCCTCATTGCTGCAGCAGGAAACAAAACAATGAGAAGAAGTTGATGTTGGATCAAACAGGCTCCTCCTCCTCCCTCCTCTTACCCAGGATGTGAGGAGTCCCTTTGAACTCCTGGATCAGCAGGTGTCGGGCTCCTTTGGGGATCTCCAGAATCTTCAGGTAACCTTAGAAACAGGAACAATAATCATTAATCGATCAGAGACGTGATCAGAGGAAACAACAGCAACAGACCGCCGTTATACGTGTGCACTTTTGGTTTGTGTTTACTTCACAGAACTTATTATATCTACTTCCTGTCCAGGCATTCTGGACTGACTGAGGTCAGACCAGCCATCAGTGTGTGACCAGGCGTTTCAGTCGGACATTAAAGTTTTTCAGAGACCTTGTTTCTTGGTGCTGCGCGTGAAGTTTCCTTTGATGACCTTACAGCTGGAGTTATCGCCTCCACAGACTCCACATCGATCCTCCTGCTGGTCCGACGCTATCTGTCCATCACAACCTACATGCTGCACAAGGAGGGAGGAACCAAGGACAGAGGAGAGGAACCAAGGACAGAGGGGAGGAAACAAGGACAGAGGAGAGGAACCAAGGACAGAGGAGAGGAAACAAGGACAGAGGAGAGGAGGGGACTTTATTTGGAAGATCAGTGGCTCTGTTTCGGACATGGAGGATGGAAGAAGGTGAAGTGATGACGGCGAGGACTCTGAACACTGCTCATTCATCTTATCAAACTCTAACACCTGATGAGTCCCCCACCGGTCGCCCAGAATTCACTGAATCGTAGTGACAAATGTAACTCTCATTTTTAACGTCTTCACCTGCAGCTACCTGCTCGTGTTTCACTCAGCTGACCTGAAGAGACTCCTTCACCCACTGGAAATAAAAACAGCGACAGTGACATCACCTCGTAGTTTCAGAGCGACGTGTCTCTGGTCCTGTCACAGGTTTATCATCGTATTTCTGTGATCTAGAGGACAGACACGTGACTCTTTGAAGAGGTGCTTTTCTGGTTAAATAAAATAATCAGGTGAACTCGTGTCACACTGCAGGTGTTACAGGAACTGCCTCCATCATTACTGCTGGAGCTGCTCACTAAAGATTTTGGTGAGACGTTGGAGAACAAATGGACGGTGTAATGTGGACGTGGGACGTGTCCATGTCTCCTGTGTGGTCCTCAGCCGTCCCCCGCCCCCATAAACCAACACTCAGTCATTAAACTCTAAAATGTAAACCTGAGGTCCAAACATACAAACTGTTTACACAAGCCGTCAGCAGAGTTTACACTGATGACTACTTCCTGTTTGTATCCACTCACTGGGTCAATAAAGTTAGTTTGAATCCTGACCTCACATCAGTTCTTATAAGGACTGTACTGAGACACTGTTCTGCTGCAGGGACAGAGGACATGGGGACAGACAATGAGATGGAATCAAACATAAAAACATTTAATAAAAGTAAATAAATAAAAAAATAAAAACATTTTAATATAGTTTTACTTTTGTTCCAAAAATATAAAATTAACCTCCTGAAACCCCGAAATTCTGTTTCCTGTTTTCATTTGGCTGAGCTGTCTGTCCACAAAAATGTCCACATGTCCCCAAATGAGACGATAAAGTCCCAAAATCTCAGATGAGTCAATGAAGTCCCAATGTCCTCAAACGAGACGATTATTAAGTCCCAATGTCCTCAAACGAGACGATAAAGTCCCAATGTCCTCAAACGAGACGATTATTAAGTCCCAATGTCCTCAAACGAGACGATAAAGTCCCAATGTCCTCAAACGAGACGATAAAGTCCCAATGTCCCCAAACGAGACGATAATAAAGTCCCAATGTCCTCAAACGAGACGATAAAGTCCCAATGTCCTCAAACGAGACGATAAAGTCCCAATGTCCCCAAATGAGACGATAATAAAGTCCCAATGTCCTCAAACGAGACGATAAAGTCCCAATGTCCTCAAACGAGACGATAAAGTCCCAATGTCCCCAAATGAGACGATAATAAAGTCCCAATGTCCTCAAACGAGACGATTATTAAGTCCCAATGTCCTCAAACGAGACGATAAAGTCCCAATGTCCTCAAACGAGACGATTATTAAGTCCCAATGTCCTCAAACGAGACGATAAAGTCCCAATGTCCTCAAACGAGACGATAAAGTCCCAATGTCCCCAAATGAGACGATAATAAAGTCCCAATGTCCTCAAACGAGACGATAAAGTCCCAATGTCCTCAAACGAGACGATAAAGTCCCAATGTCCCCAAATGAGACGATAATAAAGTCCCAATGTCCTCAAACGAGACGATAAAGTCCCAATGTCCTCAAACGAGATGATAAAGTCCCAATGTCCCCAAATGAGACGATAATAAAGTCCCAGTGTCCTCAAACGAGACGATAAAGTCCCAATGTCCTCAAACGAGACGATAAAGTCCCAATGTCCCCAAACGAGACGATAAAGTCCCAGTGTCCTCAAACGAGACGATAAAGTCCCAATGTCCCCAAATGAGACATCCCAATGTCCTCAGACAAGACGATAATAAAGTCCAAATGTCCGCAAACGAGACAATAACATCTAAATGTCCTCAGACGAGACGATACTAAAGTCCAAATGTCCTCAAACAAGACAATAAAGTCCAAATGTCTTAAGACGAGACAATACTAAAGTCCAAATGTCCTCCAGCGAGACAATAAAATCTAAATGTCCTCAGACGAGACGATACTATAGTCCCAATGTCCTCAAACAAGACAATAAAATCCAAATGTCTTAAGACGAGACGATAATAAAGTCGCAATGTCCTCAAACGAGACAATAAAATCTAAATGTTCTCAGACGAGACGATACTAAAGTCCCAATGTCCTCAAACGAGACGATAAAGTGTAAATGTCTTCAGATGAGACGATAATAAAGTCCCAATGTCCTCAAGTGAGACGATAAAGTCCCAATGTCCTCAAACGAGACGATTATTAAGTCCCAATGTCCTCAAACGAGACGATAAAGTCCCAATGTCCTCAAACGAGACGATAAAGTCCCAATGTCCCCAAATGAGACGATAATAAAGTCCCAATGTCCTCAAACGAGACGATAAAGTCCCAATGTCCTCAAACGAGACGATAAAGTCCCAATGTCCCCAAATGAGACGATAATAAAGTCCCAATGTCCTCAAACGAGACGATAAAGTCCCAATGTCCCCAAATGAGACGATAATAAAGTCCCAATGTCCTCAAACGAGACGATAAAGTCCCAGTATCCCCAAATGAGACGATAATAAAGTCCCAATGTCCTCAAACGAGACAATAAAGTCCCAGTGTCCTCAAACGAGACGATAAAGTCCCAATGTCCTCAAACGAGACGATAAAGTCCCAATGTCCTCAAACGAGACGATAAAGTCCCAATGTCCCCAAACGAGACGATAAAGTCCCAGTGTCCTCAAACGAGACGATAAAGTCCCAATGTCCCCAAATGAGACATCCCAATGTCCTCAGACAAGACGATAATAAAGTCCAAATGTCCGCAAATGAGACAATAACATCTAAATGTCCTCAGACGAGACGATACTAAAGTCCCAATGTCCTCAAACAAGACAATAAAGTCCAAATGTCTTAAGACGAGACGATACTAAAGTCCAAATGTCCTCCAGCGAGACAATAAAATCTAAATGTCCTCAGACGAGACGATACTATAGTCCCAATGTCCTCAAACAAGACAATAAAATCCAAATGTCTTAAGACGAGACGATAATAAAGTCGCAATGTCCTCAAACGAGACAATAAAATCTAAATGTTCTCAGACGAGACGATACTAAAGTCCCAATGTCCTCAAACGAGACGATAAAGTGTAAATGTCTTCAGATGAGACGATAATAAAGTCCCAATGTCCTCAAGTGAGACAATAAAGTCCCAATGTCCTCAAACAAGACGATAAAGTCCCAATGTCCTCAAACAAGACGATAAAGTCCCAATGTCCTCAAACGAGACAATAAAGTCCCAATGTCCCCAAATGAGACATCCCAGTGTCCTCAGACAAGACAATAATAAAGTCCCAATGTCCTCAGACAAGACGATACTAAAGTCCAAATGTCCTCAAATGAGACAATAAAATCTAAATGTCCTCAGACAAGACGATACTAAAGTCCCAATGTCCTCAAACAAGACAATAAAGTCCAAATGTCTTAAGACGAGATGATACTAAAGTCCAAATGTCCTCCAGCAAGACAATAAAATCTAAATGTCCTCAGACGAGACGATACTAAAGTCCCACTGTCCTCAAACAAGACAATAAAATCTAACAGTCCTCAGACAAGACGATACTAAAGCCCCAATGTCCTCAAACAAGACAAAAAAATCTAATAGTCCTCAAACGAGACAATAATAAAGTCCCAATGTCCTCCAGCAAGACAATAAAATCTAAATGTCCTCAGACGAGACAATACTAAAGCCCCAACATCCTCAAACAAGACAATAAAGCCCAAATGTCCTCAAACGAGACGATAAAGTCCAAATGTCTGCAGATGAGACGATAATAAAGTCCCAATGTCCTCAAACAATACGATAAAGTCCCAATGTCCCCAAATGAGACATCCCAATGTCCTCGGACGAGACGATTATAAAGTCCCAATGTACCCTTGTCCTCTTGTGTCTCAGGTCAGCTGTAGACTGACTCTGCAGAGACGGCAGCCATCTTGTTTTTACATGGATTAGTGTGTTGTGGTCTCACTGTCTCTAGAGGGGACAGAAAGTGTCCACGATCAAGGACAACGGGTCTGAGTGAAGCAGGATGAAACCCAGAGTGAGACGTCCTCACGTGAGGACACAGGGTCTCAGGAGGTTAATATGAGACATCAGACTAAGGAAGAAAACACGAGGAACTAAAACAAAATAAAGACCTCACACTCTCCTCGGACGCAGACGCTGTGGGCATCGCCATAGGAACACGGCGTCCCATCATGCACCATTCTGTTCATGGAAACCACGGCCGCCGTCTCCTTGGACTGACAGAACAGACGACAGCGCTCGTCAGCTGCACACACACACACGCACACACACACACACACACAGATACAAAGACACACATCAATACAACGTCTTCATTTATCGGACACAGATATTGAGCGTGGAACATTTAAGGTGGAACATTTAAGGTGGAACATTTAAGATGGAACATTTAAGGTGGAACATTTAAGGTGGAACACTGGGAGTCTGAAGAGAAGGAGACCTGAATATTTTCAGACATCAAAGAGTTAAAGAGACGAGAGGCCACAAGTTTCCCTCCAATAACAGATTCCTGACTGATGACTTTAACATGTGAACACATGAGCACACACACACACACACACACACACACACACACACACACACACACACACACAGCAGAGAGGAAACTTCTTTTATCTTATCTGTCAGTTTGGAAAAATGTGTGTGTGTCTGTGTGTGTAGTGAGTGTGTATTTACGGTCAGGGTGTTCGTACGGCAGCCAGTGATGTTTGTGTCCTTCATGTTCCAAGAACGGATTCCAGACTTTACACTGATCCTCTCTGAAAGACAAACAACACGACGTCAGCTGACCTGAAGTCAGTCAGTAACACAGATGACACAGTGAACAGCAGACCTACTGACCTGAAGTCAGTCAGCGGCGGACACTCTTCTTTGTTGCACAGTTGGAACTCGTAGTTGTTTCCGAAGCAGGTGCGCCCCCCGTTGGCTGGACTGAGAACAACAACAGGTTAGTCTCTCTGATTGGTGCGTCTGATGGATGACATCACAGACGAGTGAGAGCTCACTCACGCTGGGCTGTCGCAGCGCCGGGCCCGAAACCTGACCCCGCCCCCGCAGGACCTGGAGCAGCTGCCGAATGGACTCCATGATCCCCAGTTGCCGTCCTGTCTCAGCATGTCGGGGGTCAGCTTCATGCAGAAACCCTTAAAGCAGTGCTGCAACGAGACACGGTTACCATGGAGACGCAAAGAAGTTCATCAGCAAGCTGGATTCAGGATGTGGTTAGCCTAGCCTAGCTTAGCATAAAGACAGCCAGTCTGCAGCCATGTTAGCGTCTCTGTGAGGCTGCACGGAGACACAGCAGCGCTCTGAGCTAAATGCTAACATGCTAACATTTATCAGGACAAATTTGTTGACAAATTCGGGGACAAACTTCTGTCTAGCGAGCGTCTGACCTGAACGTGTCCTCACCTTTCCAGGTCCACACTTTGTCCCGTCCAGCGGTGGACCTTTCTTGGTCTTACAGTAGAAGGGGTTGTGGTAGTCGCTGCACCACAGCTGTTTACAGGGGTCAAGGGTCGGGTACTGGAGACAAACACACACACAGATCAGAATAAAACAGAACCAGGAGAACAAACTTCACTCCAACAGCACGAACAGAAACTTTAACTGAAGAGGAAACATGTTTTTCTGCCTCCTTCAGTCTGAGACGAGAGAAGAATCATCAGCACATAACTGAGGCATGATTCAACACCACATCACGGTCCTGCGACAGGAAACTCAAACAAGCTTAATGATTAAAGCAAAAATCATTTTCCCGTCGTGTTGAAATGTTGGAAAGTCCCAGAGCAGACGACGTCATCAGATTAAAGAGCGCAGCTTTCTGTGTGAGGTCATCAAACGCTCTCAGCTAACATCTCCAACAGATGTGGTGTTGGCCTCCAACCCGAAAACACATCAGCAGGTCACATCTGCACACGACACTAAACTCTGACGCTCAGGGTTCAGTTTAAAGCAGCACGTTCTTTATCTGAAAACTTCTTTTATCTGTTGTTTCTTTCATTCAGGATTTAAATCTGTGCGTCCTGCGTCACTCTGTGCACGGGACTGATGGGTGCTCAGGCTGTTCCTACAGCTTTCAGTCAAATATCAAAGTTTAACACCCGTCAAATACTGTCACAAAATAACTGACTATGATCCCCGCCCCCTGTGGTTGTATGGCTCCGCCCACCAGTCCAGTGTCTCTGCTTCACACACAGCAGATCTATACAATCAGCACAGTTTCAAGATTAGAGTCACCAATTCAGTATCTGACCAAATGTCTCCCCTTCTGTTCCTGAGATATGACGTTAAAACACGATGATGTCACAGTCAAGCTGACCGTTGACCTTTTGACCTTCATTATTTTATCCTGTTAGACATTTGTGTCAAGTTTGGTCAGAGTTAGTGTATGAACTCTTCAGTTATGGACAAAAACATGTTCTGTGAGGTCACACTGACCTTTGACCTGTGTCCAATCTGATGTTTATGCCAAATTTAAGAGAAACCCATCAAAGCTGTCTTGAGACACTGGGTTCACAACAATGAGACAAACATAAGGTCACAGTGACCTTTGACCTTTGAACACCAAATTCTTATCAGTTCTGTCAAGACTCAAAATCGACATTTGTGCCAATTTTGAAGAAAGTCCCTAAAGGTGTTCTTGAGATAATGAAATGGATGCAAGGTCACAGTTACCTTGACCTTTAACCTATGATCGCCAAAATTCGATCAATTCATTGCTGAGTCTAAGCGGACGTTTGTGCCAAATGTGAAGAAAGTCCCTCAAGGTGCTCCTGAGATATTGTGGTCACAAGAATGAGATGGACAGCCTGAAACATAATGCCTCTGGTCGTGGCTCACACCGGAGCAGAGGCATGGAGATGTTTTTAAAAGAGGAGGGGACTCGTCTCCAGCAGTTGTTGCTATAGGAACGATGCTCACAGTGTCACTGACATCTGTAAAGATCACAGTGCAGGAGGTCAAAGGTCACCTCTCATTAAATGATGTGGGTACAGACAGACAGACAGACGTACTGCAGTACAGAGGCTGTATCCTGGTCCGAAGTCAAAGCGACATTGTTGGTCCATGGAGTACTGAAACCCCGGCAACTGAGGCTGAGCCGGCCAATCATGGTGGAACGGGTCGTCACGGAGACAGTCGTAGGTACTGAAAAGAGAGACAGACAGACACACAGACAAACAGACAGGCTGTCACTGCTGAACAGTACAACAGTAGGTGTACAGGTAGTTATATGTGTTAGCTTTACTCACTGCAGGTACTGGTGCAGCTCCCTCCAGCTGCAGCGGGACCAGTGGTATCGATGGAAGGTGGCCTGAACCCTCGGAGACATGATGCTGCCCACCGGCACGTCGTCAGCACAGTCATTCGCCTCGCCGTCATGCTCCATCCCTAACCTGAGACGGACAGACAGATTGACGGACAGGTGAGTCTGTTATCATCTCTACTTGGACAGTCAGGAGTCATTATGGTCTGTGTGTGTGTGGACACCTGAGAGTCAGCTATCATTGTTTCCACACCTGAGAGTCATTCTGATGTTGTTGTGAATCTGTGTTTAGTTGTGTGGTGGGTGTGGTGTAGTGTCAGTGAGTGTGTGTGTTTGTGAGTCTCACACGTGTCCTGTTTCGTGGGCGGCTACGAACGCTGAAGAAAACCCGTCTTCAAAGACGAGGACACAACTCCGATGCAAGTGGCACATTCCTGTAACTGGAGCGTACCCTGCAGAGACAGGTCAAAAGGTCAAAGGGTCCGAGGTCAGGGGTCAGAGGTCAGGGCCTGGTCAGGCAGGTGGTGTTAGTAGTAGTACTTGTATTATTACTGGCACTACTAGTGACAGTATCCTGCATGCCAAAGCAGCCAAACTCTGTCCTGGTCAGGCAGTGGTACTATATGTAGTATCTGTCATGCCCGATTGGGAAAACTCCCAGTCAGGTAGATGATGGTAGTAGAAGTACTTGTATTATTAGTAGTAGTATTGGCTGTGGTACTCTGCATGACTCTCCTGCCTGGTCAGCTAGGTGGTGTGAGTAATAGAAGTACTCGTAGTATTAGTGGAGGTATTACCAGTAGTAGTAGTAGTAGTACTTGCAGTATTAGCAGTAGTACCCTACATTCCAGAAGCCTGAACTCCTGCCTGGTCAGGTAGACAGTAGTATTAGCAGTAGTAGTAGTAGTAGTTCTCGCAGTATTAGTGGAGGTATTTGCAGTAGTACCTTGCATGCCAGAAGACAAAACTTTTGCCTGGTCAGGTAGACAGTAGTATTAGGAGTAGTAGTAGTGGTACTTGCAGTATTAGTGGAGGTATTAGCAGTAGTACCCTGCATGCCGGAGGGGCCGAACTCCTGCCTGGTCAGGTAGATGGTGTGGTCGTGCTGCTCGGCATGACTCGTCTCCTTGTGCTGGAGATACGACCATCCACAGACATTCTCCAAACTCTTCTGGGGGTTCCCCACAGAGATCAGCTCCTGGGACTGATGGAGGGAAACTGTTGGTTTGTTTTTGCGAACACTCACACGTGTAACGGAGAGCAAGCCTTTAAAGATCAGAATTCATTTTTTACACAGATTCCCCGGGGCGTTAACACAGGGTTTATGTGTCCTGTTGACACGGAGGAACCACACAGCACCGACAAACAAAGGAACATAAAACTAGCGACAAAAAAAAAAAAATCTCTGAATCAAATACTGAAAAGTAGGTTTTAGTTCAGGATAAATAACAGCAGTGACCAGAGAGGTGGAACCAGAGGGTTTAGAAGTGTTTTGACAGTGGTTAATGTTCAGCAAACATCACCTTCCTGACCCTCTAGCTCTGTAGAAACTGTTACTGAGCTGGTTATATGAGATCAGGATAAATAATGTGATCAGTCTAAAGCTAACTAAATCTGAACTGCTCTTGGTTGAAACAGAAAACCCCCTCTGAGATGTGACGACACAGACTTCTATAAGCCGGTTCTACAGGAGGGCCCACAGAGCACAAAGCAGTACGTGAGTCCATCCTGAATAAAGAAACCATCAGTAGCTTTGAAACAGAGTCAGTGTTTCCTACCTTAGATGGAGACAACATGATGATCCTGACCAGGACAATGTTGACGTTGGCACCCAGAGAATGATCCTGATAGATCTCATTAACCTGGAACAGACGCAGAGACAGACATGTTGTAAATGAGACTCAGATTCAGATCTAGAATACTTTATTAGTCCCCAAAGAGCAGTTAATTTCTACAGCCGGTCCCAGGCATGTAAATGGAATAAATAGATAAATGAATACATAAGCTAACAGCAACAATCAAACATCAACATGTCAGTGACAGCAAGTGATAACAGGCTGTGACAACAGGAGCCATGACCCCACTCCAACTCTCTCCAGAGGCCCTGAATACGTCGGCTACCATGAGGAGACAGGCGGAAAAACACAACAATGTAGTGAAGGGGTGGCTTAGATATGATCAGCATTTAGTAGCCTGGCAGAAGAGGGAATGAAGGAGTTCACAAATCAATTTGTTTTCCGTACAGGCGCATCATGGCGACCCACAGTTCTCCCGCTCCTGTTTGGACGGGCTGAAACCGAAACAAATTTCATTGCTCTGTAACATGTGCAATGACAATAAAGATCATTCATTCATCATGGCACTGGCCTGAGGTCATCACTGAGAACTCCCTGAAAATTCCATGATCAAGTTGACTTATTATTCCTTCTGCTCTCTGGACCACTTTTCTTCCAGAGACAGCGTAAGGTTTTTTAACAATTGTATTTAAACAGTTTTTGTCTTTCACAGAAAAACGTTAAAAACGTTTTAAAAAGTTAGTAAAGTTAGTAGTCAATAAAAGTTTGATAAAAGTTGCAGAAAATGTTCTTGCAGACACAAAAAGAGTTCGGCTTCCTCAGCAAGTGACTTCTTTGATGTTCAAACCCTGTTCCTAAGTATGATTTGTGTATGATGGTGGCTTTTGGTTTGATGCTGCACTTCCTGAAATGAGTTATTTAGTCTTTGTCACATTTAGATCAAGGAAGTTGTCATCAAGTTAAGTTAATCCATTGAGTTATCTTACCATCTTTTCTAAATAACCTCAGAATTCTACATTTCTCTTTAGGATTAACCTCCTGGAACTTTCCAGGGGCACCACATAATTGTGGTGGAGGGGTTTCCTGTTACGTGCAGGACCAAATCATGGAAAGGTCACTGTGGTAAACTGGTTCCAGCTGAGAGACCAGATGTAGAGCGGTTCATTGGTCTTGACCAGAGGAGGTAAATGAGGGCCCTGTCCTAGGACCAGACTCGGCAGGTCTCAAAGGTGAGAGCCTGAGGGGTGACCTTTGACCTATGGGGCCTGGTCAGACTGATCCAAAACAAAACAGTGGCTGACCAACTCTGTAAGAACTCTTCCTGTTACCCACGAGTCCCAGTCAGAAGCTCTCTGATGTAGCTGTAACACAAGAGGACTAAAGCAGTCGATAAAGTCATAAGACTGAAGGAGAAAGGTCAGACCAGGAGAGACCTGAGTCAGACAGGTAGAGAGTCCGTAAGGACTGCAACGTCTGTGGCAGAAGGAGCAAAAACTCAAGAGAATGATGAGTAAGAGAATATTAATGCCTCACATCCCTCTGGGTTGGGGGAGAGTTACTGTCTCAAGTGAAGGAGTTCAAGTATCTCAGGGTCTTGTTCATGACTGAAAATAGAACAGAATGTGAGATGGATCGGTGGTTTGGTGTGGCGTCTGCAGTGATGTGCATACTGCACTGGATCACTGTGGTTCAGAGGGAGCTGAACCAGAAGGCAAAGCTTTCTATTTCCTGGTCCATCTGCGTCCCAACCCTCAGCTATGGTCATGAGCTCTGGGTAGTGACTGAAAGAATGAGGTCACAGATACAAGCATCTGAAATGAGTTTCCTCTGTAGGGTGTCTGGGCTCAGCCTTAGAGATAGGGGGAGGAGTCAGACATCTGGAGGGAGCTCGGAGTAGAGCCGCTGCTCCTTCATGTCCTCTACACTGTCACATGGGGGGTCGGGGGCAGAGCCCATGAACTCAGGTGATGGTTCCCCTTTTATAAAATAGGCGGACCATGGAGAGGACATCTTCCTGTTCGCTGAGTTTCACACTGTTTCTGTCGAGGGAAAGCTGAGAAACTTTTCACCAGGGAGGTGGATCAGCGGCGCGTTCTCACTCCCACCTCGTCAAATACTGCCGCTTCATTAGAGATATCAGTGTCACCAACGCACAAAGGCGCCTTTCATGGCGGTGTGATACACACTGGGCAGCTATTTCTGACTCTGCTGGCAGCAACCAAACTCTTCAAATACAACTGCTTTGTCAGTGGATGTTGGCGTCAGACACAGAAGCACTAAAAGACTGTTTGTGACAGTATATTATGCTGCAGGTGGCACAGCCAGCAGCTAACATAGTATAAAGGGCAAAAAAGTCCGTGTGGGGTGGGTGGGTCAAACAAACTCTGGAATTTCACTCGAGAGCTCACTGTTCATTTTCCGTGTGAGAGTAAAAGTCAACTGAGTTATTTCAATAACAACACAGTGTGCTAGTATGTGTAGCATGCTATGCTAATGATGTATGTCACATGATGTTTGTCACATGATGTATGTCACATGATGCATGTCTCATGATGTACGTCTCGTGACGTGACATTACGTCAGTAACAACAATAGTTATTTTAAACCAAACCATGATGTTTTTTCTGACCACGTGCTTTTGTCACTTAAACGGAAAGAAATAAACCTAAAAACAAAGTGTTTTACCAACGTTTGAAGTTTATTTTGAAAAAGATGCATCTAATGAGCAGAAACTGTCTATTTCCTGTGAAAATGGAAGTTAATTTTGAAAAGACAAGATGCATTTAAGGAGCATAAATTGAGATGCTGCTCCTGAACATCCCAAACTGACTCAGGAGAATACGTAGCGCATATTTTGATGTTTACTAACAATGCGGCAGTAATTGATGAGTTGGGATCAAAGACTGTGAAACTGGACTGGTGGTCGAACAGTCGACCAGCTCATCACTAGAGGGATGATGGGAGTTTCCTTTGAGTCTACCTTTCAGCAGCTGATAAAACCTCTGCTCTTCATCACGGAGGCATCATCATCATCATCATCATCATCTACATTAACCCTTCAATTAAAAATCTGACTTACTATGTTCATGAGTGTCAGCAGATATTTCTGAATGTGGTCTCTGCCGTGGAAAAGAAGGATAGAATAATCGACAGCTAACAGAACCTGGAGGAGGAAAACACAGCAGGATTAGAAAGGTTAAAACGTTCAGTAAACTCTTCATCAGTTCATCATCCTCCACCTCGAACAGCTCATCTGCCTCCATCTCAAACAGTTCATCTGCCTCCATTTCAAATAGTTCATCTTCCTCCATCTCAAACAGCTCATCTGCCTCCATCTCAAACAGATCATCATCCTCCATCTCAAACAGTTCATCTGCCTCCATCAGCCTCCATCTCAAACAGTTCATCATCCTCCATCTCAAACAGTTCATCAGCATCCATCTCAAACAGATTATCATCCTACATCTCAAACAGATCATCAGCCGCCATCTCAAACAATTCATCATCCTCCATCTCAAACAGTTCATTAACCTCCATCTCAAATAGTTCATCATCCTCCATCTCAAACAGTTCATCATCCTCCATCTGAAACAGTTAATCAGTCTCTATCTCAAACAGATCATCATCCTCCATCTCAAAGAGATCATCAGCCTCCATCTCAAACCGTTCATAATCCTCCATCTCAAATACTTCATCATCCTCCATCTCAAACAGTTCATTATCCTCCATCTCAAACAGTTCATCATCCTCTATCTCAAACAGTTCATTAACCTCCATCTCAAACAGTTCATCATCCTCCATCTCAAACAGATCATCATCCTCCATCTCAAAGAGATCATCAGCCTCCATCTCAAACCGTTCATAATCCTCCATCTCAAATACTTCATCATCCTCCATCTCAAACAGATCATCAACCTCCATCTCAAACAGTTCATCTTCCTCCATGTCAAACAGCTCATCTGCCTCCATCTCAAACAGATCACCATCCTCCATCTCAAACAGTTCATTAACCTCCATCTCAAACAGCTCATCATCCTCTATCTCAAACAGTTCATCACCCTCTATCTGAAACAGATCATCACCCTCCATCTCAAACAGATCATCTGCTTCCATCTCAAACAGATCATTATCCTCCATCTCAAACAGTTCATCATCCTCCATCTCAAACAGCTCATTAACCTACATCTCAAACAGATCATCATCCTCCATCTCAAACAGATCATCATCCTCCATCTCAAACAGATCATCATCCTCCATTTCAAACAGTTCATCATCCTCCATCTCAAACAGTTAAACAGTCTCTATCTCAAACAGCTCATCATCATCATCCTCCATCTCAAATACTTCAACATCCTCCATCTCAAACAGTTCATCATTCTCCATCTCAAACAGCTCATCATCCTCCATCTCAAACAGTTCATCATTCTCCATCTCAAACAGCTCATCATCCTCCATCTCAAACAGTTCATCATCCTCCATCTCAAATAGACAAACAGATCATCATCCTCCATCTCAAACAGTTCATCATCCTCCATCTCAAACAGTTCATCATCCTCCATTTCAAACAGTTCATTATCCTCCATCTCAAACAGTTCATCATCCTTCATTTCAAACAGTTCATCATCCTCTATCTCAAACAGTTCATCATCCTCCATCTCAAACAGCTCATCATCCTCCATTTCAAACAGTTCATCATGCTCCATCTCAAAAAGTTCATTAACCTCAATCTCAAAGAGATCATCAACCTCCATCTCAAACAGATCATCATCCTCCATCTCAAACAGGTCATTAACCTCCATCTCAAACAGATCATCATCCTCCATCTCAAATAGTTCATCTTCCTCCATCTCAAAAAGATCATCCTCCATCTCAAACAGTTCATCATCCTCCATGTAAAACAGATTATCAGCCTCTATCTCAAACAGTTCATCATACTCCAACTCAAACAGATCATTAACCTCCATCTCTAACAGTTCATCATCCTCCATCTCAAACAGGTCATTAACCTCCATCTCAAACAGATCATCCTCCTCCATCTCAAACAGTTAGACAGTCTCTATGTCAAACAGATCAATAACCTCCATCTCAAACAGATCATCCTCCATCTCAAACAGTTCATCATCCTCTATCTCAAACAGTTCATCATCCTCCATCTCAAACAGTTCATCATCCTCCATCTCAAACAGTTAACCAGTCTCTATCTCAAACAGCTCATCATCATCATCCTCCATCTCAAATAGTTCATCATCCTCCATCTCAAACAGTTCATCATTCTCCATCTCAAACAGCTCATCATCCTCCATCTCAAACAGTTCATCGTCCTCCATCTCAAATAGACAAACAGATCATCATCCTCCATCTCAAACAGTTCATCATCCTCCATCTCAAACAGACAAACAGATCATCTGCCTCCATGTCAAACAGTTCATCATCCTCCATGTCAAACAGATTATCAGCCTCTATCTCAAACAGTTCATCCTACTTCATCTCAAACAGATCATTAACCTCCATCTCAAACAGTTCATTAACCTCCATCTCAAACAGATTATCATCCTCCATCTCACACAGTTCATCATCCTCCATCTCAAACAGATTATCAGCCTCTATCTCCAGCAGTTCATTAACCTCCATCTCAAACAGATCATCATCCTCCATGTAAAACAGATTATCATCCTCTATCTCAAACAGTTCATCATACTCCATCTCAAACAGATCATTAACCTCCATCTCTAACAGTTCATCATCCCCCATCTCAAACAGCTCATCATCCTCCATCTCAAACAGATCATCATCCTCCATCTCAAACAGATCATTAACCTCATATCAAACAGGTCATTAACCTCCATCTCAAACAGTTCGAAATCCTCCATCTCAAACAGTTCATCAATCTCCATCTCAAACAGCTCATCATCCTCCATCTGAAACAGTTCATCTTCCTCCATCTCAAAAAGATCATCCTCCATCTCAAACAGTTCATCATCGTCCATGTAAAACAGATTATCACCCTCTATCTCAAACAGTTCATCATCCTCCATCTCAAACAGATCATTAACCTCCATCTCAAACAGTTCATCATACTCCATCTCAAACAGATCATTAACCTCCATCTCTAACAGTTCATCATCCTCCATCTCAAACAGATCATCATCCTCCATCTCAAACAGTTCATCATCCTCCATCTCAAACAGTTCATCATCCTGCATCTCAAACAGTTAATCAGTCTCTATCTCAAGCAGCTCATCATCATCATCCTCCATCTAAAATAGTTCATCATCCTCCATCTCAAACAGTTCATCATTCTCCATCTCAAACAGCTCATCATCCTCCATCTCAAACAGTTCATCTTCCTCCATCTCAAACAGACAAACAGATCATCATCCTCCATCTCAAACAGTTCATCATCCTCAATCTCAAACAGACAAACAGATCATCTTCCTCCATCTCAAACAGTTCATCATCCTCCATGTCAAACAGATTATCAGCCTCTATCTCAAACAGTTCATCATCCTCCATCTCAAACAGTTCATCATCCTCCATGTCAAACAGATTATCAGCCTCTATCTCAAACAGTTCATCATCCTCCATCTCAAACAGTTCATCATCCTCCATCTCAAACAGTTCATTAACCTCCATCTCTAACAGTTCATCATCCTCCATCTCAAACAGCTCATCATCCTCCATCTCAAACAGATCATCATCCTCCATCTCAAACAGATCATTAACCTCCATCTGAAACAGGTCAATAACCTCCATCTCAAACAGATCATCATCCTCCATCTCAAATAGTTCATCATCCTCCATCTCAAACAGTTCATCATTCTCCATGTCAAACAGATTATCAGCCTCTATCTCGAACAGTTCATCATCCTCCATCTCAAACAGTTCATCATCCTCCATCTCAAACAGTTCATTAACCTCCATCTCTAACAGTTCATCATCCTCCATCTCAAACAGCTCATCATCCTCCATCTCAAACAGATCATCATCCTCCATCTCAAACAGATCATTAACCTCCATCTGAAACAGGTCAATAACCTCCATCTCAAACAGATCATCATCCTCCATCTCAAATAGTTCATCATCCTCCATCTCAAACAGTTCATCATTCTCCATTTCAAACAGATTATCATCCTCCATCTCACACAGGTCATCATCCTCCATCTCAAATAGATTATCAGCCTCTATCTCAAACAGTTCATTAACCTCCATCTCAAACAGATCATCATCCTCCATGTAAAACAGATTATCAGCGTCTATCTCAAACAGTTCATCATACTCCATCTCAAACAGATCATTAACCTCCATCTCTAACAGTTCATCATCCTCCATCTCAAACAGCTCATCATCCTCCATCTCAAACAGATCATTAACCTCCATCTCAAACAGTTCATCATCCTCCATCTCAAACAGTTCATTAACCTCCATCTCAAACAGTTCGTCATCCTCTATCTCACACAGTTCATCATCCTCCATCTCAAACAGATTATCAGCCTCTATCTCAAACAGTTCATCATACTCCATCTCAAACAGATCATTAACCTCCATCTCTAACAGTTCATCATCCTCCATCTCAAACAGCTCATCATCCTCCATCTCAAACAGATCATCATCCTCCACCTCAAACAGATCATCATCCTCCATCTCAAACAGTTCATCATCCTCCATCTCAAACAGTTAGTCAGTCTCTATGTCAAACAGATCATTAATCTCCATCTCAAACAGTTCATTAACCTCCATCTCAAACAGATCATCCTCCATCTCAAACAGTTCATCATCCTCCATCTCAAACATTTCATCATCTTCCATCTCAAACAGTTAATCCGTCTCTATCTCAAACAGGTCATCATCATCATCCTCCATCTCAAATAGTTCATCATCCTCCATCTTAAACAGTTCATCATTCTCCATCTCAAACAGCTCATCATCCTCCATCTCAAACAGTTCATTACCCTCCATCTCAAACAGACAAACAGATCATCATCCTCCATCTCAAACAGTTCATCATCCTCCATGTCAAACAGATTATCAGCCTCTATCTGAAACAGTTCATCATACTCCATCTCAAACAGATCATTAACCTTCATGTCAAACAGCTAATCATCCTCCATCTCAAACAGTTCATCATCCTCCATGTCAAACAGACAAACAGATCATCATACTCCATCTCAAACAGTTCATCATCCTCCATGTCAAACAGATTATCAGCCTCTATCTCAAACAGTGCATCATACTCCATCTCAAACACATCATTAACCTCCATCTCAAACAGTTCACCATCCTCCATCTCAAACAGTTCATCATTCTCTATCTCAAATAGTTCATTAACCTCCATCTCAAACAGATCATCATCCTCCACCTCAAACAGATTATCAGCCTCTATCTCAAACAGATCATCATCCTCCATCTCAAACAGATCATCATCCTCCATCTCAAATAGTTCATCATCCTTCATCTCAAACATATTATCAGCCTCTATCTCAAACAGTTCATCATCCTCCATCTCAAACAGATTATCAGCCTCTATCTCAAACAGATCATTATCCTCCATCTCAAACAGATCATTATCCTCCATATCAAAGGGATCATCATCCTCCATCTCAAACAGTTCATCATCCTCCATCTCAAACAGATTATCAGCCTCTATCTCAAACAGTTCATCATCCTCCATCTCAAACAGTTCATCATCCTCCATCTCAAACAGATCATCATCCTCCATCTCAAACAGTTCATCATCCTCCATCTCAAACAGATCATCATCCTCCATCTCAAACAGATCATTAACCTCCATCTCAAACAGTTCATTAACCTCCATCTCAAACAGATTATCATCCTCCATCTCAAACAGTTCATCATCCTCCATCTCAAACAGTTCATTAACCTCCATCTCAAACAGATCATTAACCTCCATCTCAAACAGTTCATTAACCTCCATCTCAAACAGATCATCATCCTCCATCTCAAACAGTTCATCATCCTCCATCTCAAACAGATCATCATCCTCCATCTCAAACAGTTCATCATCCTCCATCTCAAACAGATCATCATCCTCCATCTCAAACAGTTCATTAACCTCCATCTCAAACAGATTATCAGCCTCTATCTCAAATAGTTCATTAACCTCCATCTCAAACAGATCATTATCGTCCATCTCAAACAGATTATCAGCCTCCATCTCAAACAAATCATCATCTTCCATCTCAAACAGATCATCATCCTCCATCTCAAACAGATTATCAGCCTCTATCTCAAACAGATCATCATCCTCCATCTCAAACAGACTATCAGCCTCCATTTCAAACAGTTTATCATCTTCCATCTCAAACAGTTCATCATCCTCCATCTCAAACAGTTCATCATCCTCCATTTCAAACAGTTCATTATCCTCCATCTCAAACAGATCATCATCCTCCATCTCAAACAGTTCATCATCCTCCATCTCAAACAGATCATCATCCTCCATCTCAAACAGATTATCAGCCTCTATCTCAAACAGTTCATCATCCTCCATCTCAAACAGTTCATTGACCTCCATCTCAAACAGTTCATCATCCTCCATCTCAAACAGATCATCATCCTCCATCTCAAACAGATTATCAGCCTCTATCTCAAACAGATCATCATCCTCCATCTGAAACAGTTCATCATCCTCCATTTCAAACAGTTCATTATCCTCCATCTCAAACAGATCATCAGCCTCCATCTCAAACAGTTCATCATCCTCCATTTCAAACAGCTCATCATCCTCCATCTCAAACAGATCATCAGCCTCCATCTCAAACAGTTCATTAACCTCCATCTCAAACAGATTATCAGCCTCTATCTCAAATAGTTCATTAACCTCCATCTCAAACAGATCATTATCCTCCATCTCAAACAGATTATCAGCCTCCATCTCAAACAGTTCATCATCCTCCATCTCAAACAGATTATCAGCCTCTATCTCAATCAGATCATCATCCTCCATCTCAAACAGATTATCAGCCTCCATTTCAAACAGTTTATCATCCTCCATCTCAAACAGTTCATCATCCTCCATTTCAAACAGTTCATTATCCTCCATCTCAAACAGTTCATCATCCTCCATCTCAAACAGATCATCATCCTCCATCTCAAACAGTTCATCATCTTCCATCTCAAACAGATTATCAGCCTCTATCTCAAACAGTTCATAATCCTCCATCTCAAACAGATTATCAGCCTCTATCTCAAACAGATCATTATCCTCCATCTCAAACAGATCATCATCCTCCATCTCAAACAAATCATCATACTCCATCTCAAACAGATTATCAGCCTCTATCTCAAACAGTTCATCATCCTCCATCTCAAACAGATCATCATCCTCGCTCTCAAACAGTTCATCATCCTACATCTCAAACAGATCATCATCCTCCATCTCAAACAGATCATTAGCCTCCATCTCAAACAGATCATCATCCTCCATCTCAAACAGTTCATCATCCTCCATTTCAAACAGTTCATTATCCTCCATCTCAAACAGTTCATCATCCTCCATCTCAAACAGTTCATCATCCTCTATCTCAAACAGTTCATCATCCTCCATCTCAAACAGATTATCATCCTCTATCTCAAACAGTTCATCATCCTCCATCTCAAACAGATCATCATCCTCCATCTCAAACAGATTATCAGCCTCTATCTCAAACAGTTCATCATCCTCCATCTCAAACAGTTCATTAACCTCCATCTCAAACAGTTCATCATCCTCCATCTCAAACACTTCATCATCCTCCATCTCAAACAGATTATCAGCCTCTATCTCAAACACTTCATCATCCTCCATCTCAAACAGATCATCATCTTCCATCTCAAACAGATTATCAGGCTCTATCTCAAACAGTTCATCATCCTCCATCTCAAACAGTTCATCATCCTCCATCTCAAACAGTTCATTAACCTCAATGTTAAACAGCTCAGCCTCTTCAATGTAGCGCCGTCGTCGAGCTGATCTGGATCCGGACCATAGGACGTTCTGTTCCAGGATCAGAGGACCTAAAAGAGGACCTGCAGACAAACAGAGGACAGATCTGAGTTAGTTACATGTACTCAGAGCAACAGTGAGACTCCTTCTGTTCATAAGTCATGAAGTCTCTGAATAAAACACATCAGGTTAGATAACGTAAAGATAACGTAAAGATAACATTAGGTTAACGTTACATTTGTGCCTGGAGCACAGCTAAGTGACAGAGCTAGCTAGATGGTGTTGGTGTCATTTGCCTTCCAGTCAGAATGATTTTATAACACTTTGTTTCCTCCGGGTCGCAGCTCCTCCTCCTCCCTCTCCTCCTCCTTCTCCTCCTCCTTCTCCTCCTCCTCCTCCTCCTCCTCCCTCAGTGTTGTGACTTTTTCTGTCCAATAAGTTTCGGTTGATTGTTCCTGTGTTCTCTGAATAAAGAGTGTCGTCTGTACAGGTGGACCTGCTCCACTAGCTTGCCATGTTGAACTGAAATGAGTCGTGTGCAGCAAGTTACGAAAATTCAGATGTGCATCAACAAACACTGTGACAACTTACAGAGCTTTGGTGCTCACACAACAGAGGTGATGATGTCATTTTCTGGTGCTCGAACCTCGTGGGCTGGACTACGGCAAGCCTAAGCCTAATTTAACGAGTCTCAGGTGACCTTAACGACTATCAGGTGACTCTCATGAGTCTCAGGTGACCTGAGGGACCGTCGATCTCAGTATCTGTGACGTGTTTGAGCAGCTGGTTCGTTCATTTTCATCACTAAACGTTGTTGTTCTGCCCTGAATAAATGATGCCGTTATGAGTACCGACTGTCGGGGACAGTGTCCTGCAGCAGTCTCTGTCCTGGTGTGTTTCTGTCTCATGTATCAGAGGTTAAAACCAGCTGAGTCATGGCTGATCTGAGGACAGACAGAAACAGATGTGGGCCTCTGCAGGTGTTAGGTTGCTATAAATAAATCAGTGAGCAGGAAGCAGAACGAATCTCAGAAGCATTTCATGTTAAACTGCGAACAGACCTGGGGTCAGATGTTGGAGGGGAGCTGTGTTTTCATTGGTCTGTGAAGGAACGGTGGTGACAGCGTCCTCTACAGGCTGCAGTGTGAAGGTGTGGAAACACAGTGAAACAGCTGTGTGTTGATCTCAGGTCCTGCTGTGTGTGTGGGGGGGTAATGTTCTAAACATGGATCTAAAATAACAGACGTCGGGTCAACACCCTGAAACATGAGCACATGTTCTAAACTAAACATGCAGGTCAATGCTCTGTCGTCCACTGAACCTGAGTACAAATAAAGTTTCAGTTTGGTTTTTCTGTCTCTGCACCCAGATGTGAATCATCTCTCGGTTTCCACATCATGTGACGATGTGTTCGTAAACAACGGCAGAAGCTGCACCGGTCCAACATCTGTTGGAACGTCCAAAACAACAGCCCACAGCAGGTTCAACATGCCAACAGCAGTCACAGCACGCACAGTGTCACAACCACAGAAGAAGAAAATGTTCAAAAAACTTCAAACAAAGTCTTGGCACGTCTCTGGTCTTCAGATTTAACGTGTCACATGTTGGAGTTACAGTTTAACCTCCTGAGACCCTGTGTCCTCACATGAGGACGTCCCACTCTGGGGTTCATCCTGCTTCACTCAGACCTGTTGTCCTCGATCGTGGACACTTTCTGTCCCCTCTAGAGACAGTGAGACCACAACACACTAATCCATGTAAAAACAAGATGGCTGCCGTCTCTGCAGAGTCAGTCTGCAGCTGATCCTCAGACACAAGAGGACAAAACCTGATCACAGTTTATGGTTCAAACTTTATTTATGATTAATAATGTTGTAGTTTGTTATGATGACACATGAGGCTCCTCAGGACTCCTCTGAGGACGTTGGGGCTTTACTGTTGTCTCGTTTTGAGGACAAATTGGGACTTAATTATTGTCTTCTTTGAGGACGTTGGGACTTGGTTTGTTGAGGAGCTGAATTATCCACAGAGGTCTCTTCCTCTCAGAAACAAACAGATCTGAGGTCCCACCTATAAAACAGTGAGCAGGACCCAAACTAAAAACGCATGTATGAACAAAAAAAAATAAAATAAAATTCAGCAGTTTCTAGTCAGGCTCCACCTCACCATCTGCGTCTCCACTTCCTGTCTCCAAAATGTCAGTGAGCTTGGGTCAGAGTTTCTACCATCTGTTTTGTTTTTATAGATCACAACTTTCTCGAGTCAAGTGTCGTACGCCTCCTTCAGGCCTCGATTTGTGCGTCCGCAGTGTTTATTAATGAGACACCAGCCGATTTACACCAGGAAAACTCTGAAGACATTTGATGTTATAAATCAGTGATTCTCTGACGCTGCTCGTTGCGGAGGAGCTGCTGATTATGAACACATGAATGTCTCTATCCAGAGCCAGTGTTTGGTTTGTCTCCTCTGGGCTACAGCAGAAACATGGCGGTGAACATGGTGATCTCTGTGGACGAGGACCTGCTCCCTGTGAAGATATAACCGTCTCATTCTGAGGTAACGAGAGCACAGCTGATTATATTCTGACACACTGGAGCTTTAATGTGATGTGAGGACACAGGAGTTGGTTTGTGTTTGTCAGATTTTCTGTTTATAAATTTCTTGGCAGATATTAAATCTATAAAAATGTTAATGTAAAAAATCAATGTCAGACTGAAGCGTCAGAGGCTCAGACTGAGGCACATTTCAGATGGTGTCTGAGTTTCAACATGTTCCAGGATGTTTTTATTGACTGAATTTCTCTTTGCTTTGTGTCCTGATGATGATGATGACAATGATGATGATGAAGTCCTGATGTGAGGCTGCTGAGCACTGCAGAGGAGTCGGAGACAGAACCTGATCAAATGTTTGGTTATTTAATATTTCTGTGTTTGAAACACGACACTGCTTATATAACCGCTGAGTTTTTATAAAAACATCTGCTGTGGAGGAAATGACATCAGAGCCTCTGAGGTCACAGGGTACCGCCGGAGGCTCAGGACAAGTTGAACTGAGGTGAAGTAAAACTGCGCCCTCATTGGCTGACGCTGTTTTGAAGACAAACAGATTTCAGTGAGTGAGAAGACGAAGAATTCAGGAGCTGAAGTATTTGTCAACTCCGAGTCCAAAACCTCCAAAACCTCCACTCTGAAGCTCTGAAGCTGGACTGCCACGTCGCAGCCCACTGACTCTGTGTGTGTGTGTGTGTGTGTGTGTGTGTGTGTGTGTGTTGTAAAGCTCCGACGTCTCTGCCAAGTTTCCTGGAACAATTTCTCTGTTTTCAGTTTGATTCTTTCCTCCTGCAGATATTTTAAAGGAGCTGCGCTGTGAAAAAACACATGAAGTGTTTGTGATGAGAGCTGCAGAGACTCAACGGAATCCACATTTTATCTTTTATAAAGCTGACGAGTTCCTGTCAGAACATCACAGCCTGTAATTACAGAGAAGCTTTTCCTCTCTTCATGTTGATGTGACTGAATCTACTGACGGGGTCTGAAAATCACATCAGTCAGGTCTCATCCTCAGTCAGCTCTGATTTAACGACACGTCCAGAAAACTGTGAAAATAAAACTCTTTCCACCCATTGCTGCTGTTTGAATATCAGCTCACTGATTCATGGAGACAAAAAGTAAAAATACTGCCGTGTAGACATACTGTCAATGTTTCTCAGGGTCGAAGAAGGATCCTTCAACGTCTGAATGTCAGGGGCTCCGTCATCGAGTCAAAGGACTGTTCCAACATCAAGGATCCTTCGATCGTTCTACTGAGGTTCTTCCTTTAGAGAATTTACAAGGACGTATGTGTGTATCCTCAGCAGATGTGAAGTACCCACAATTGAGGGCGGAGCCTCTTCAATGACAAAGACACCTGGGCACTTGTTAACCTGATCCTGTTCATTGAATGTTAGAAAGGAGTCTTACTGAGACTGTGTAGGCCCCGATCACCTGACCTTGAAGGACCTGTCCTATGAAGGAAGCATCCTCGACTTTGAGAAGCACTGGCTGTCACAAATCAAAGTCCTGCATTCAAACTCTTACTTAAATTAAAACCAATGTTACTTCAGATTTCTGCAGACTGAGTTTGTGAACTGTTGACACTTCGAGGGTGTGTTCACACCTCACCTGTTTGGTTCGGTTAAATTGAACTCAGGTCCGTTTGTTAGTACGGTTCATTTGGAGTGGTGTGAAAGCTGTCAGTCGAACCTTGTTGCGGACCAAACAACCGAACAAAGACCACTCCTAAAGGTGGTCTGGCTCCGCCTCCAAACAGACTCTGGTGTGGTTTGTTTGTGGTGTGAAAGGAAACGAACCAATCACAGGACGTTATGATGCAGATGAAATCTGTCCGCCATCTCATCACTGACACTGATAAAGACCACGTATATCCCATAAGCTACTGATACTAATGCAAACATGTAACCATGGTAACACAGATGCAGGTCAGCTGATTAAACTGCCATCTGTGTGTGTGACAGTGATCCCACAGTCTGAAGCCCTGGATCACTCCTGTCCATCCTGTCTCTAGTGTCATGATTCACCACGTGTCTCTGACCTGCAGTCTGATGATAATGTTTACAGTCACACCTGTCTCTGTCAAACCAAACAACAGGAACATTTAGAAACATTAAAGTGCTGCTGATTTCCTGATGGTGCTTCAACTGTCCAATCAACTCAGTTACCTGTCAGTCGCTACAACTTCCTGTTTACTCCTCCTGGTTCGCTTGTAAAGAGTCAGTGAGATCAGTTTTCCCTCAGGTGCGACTTCATGAACCAAACTACAGGTGTGAACAAAGCCTACGTATATTTTGATGCTAACACTATTTGACTTTAACATCTGGAAAAAACACAGAAACAACGACCGACTGCTGTGAATAATACTGTAGGAACGTCCTGATCCTGGTCTGAGTCATTTCATACTGAGTATCTGCTGATAGTGAATCCTGATCTGATGCTTCTACTGTCTGAGATAGTCCAGCTGTGTTCAGCCTCTTCGACTACTTTAAACGTATTAAAATCACTCCACTGTCGGCCTGCGTGCTTCACCAGTGAACCGCTCTGCAGTGCATTAAGACTGTCTGCATTCAGCCGCTCCTTCATCTGGGACTTATTTTAGTTGTTACAAAATAAAAGTCTGAAATAATAAACTCTCCCTGTAATGTTTTTGGTCCTGTCTCTGTCTCACTGAGGAATCGTCCAGTGTTTGTTGTTGCTGTGGAGCATTTCCTCTCATCACCTGGACGTCTTCTGCACTGATTCATTAATAAATGACTCTTATTGGCTTTTCACTCGCAGAGCTTTGGTTGAGTTTGGTGAGTGTGGTCGTCCACAGCTCTCCTCTGAGCAGGAAGGTGAAACACCAGACGCCACAGACGACAAACAACCAGTGTGTCACACTGAGCTGAGATGAACCCAGCCCTGATAACACTGCTAAACATGAATAAACAGTCTCACTCTGCTCTTTGCTTTTGTTTATAGGGAGTAGTGTGTCACTGTGGGCGGGACTTAGCTCCTGAACGCTGACAGGAGCTCAACAAAGAAGAGAGGAGGAGAGGAGTTGATGTTTGCTGCACTCGATCTCTGAGGTCTGATCTCTACCCGATCTCTGAGGTCTGATCTCTACCCGATCTTTGAGGTCTGATCTCTACCTGATCTTTGAGGTCTGATCTCTACCTGATCTTTGAGGTCTGATCTCTACCTGATCGTTGAGGTCTGATCTCTTCCTTGATCTTTGAGGTCTGATCTCTACCTGATTGTTGAGGTCTGATCTCTACCCGATCTCTGAGGTCTGATCTCTACCCGATCTTTGAGGTCTGATCTCTACCAGATCTTTGAGGTCTGATCTCTTCCTTGATCTTTGAGGTCTGATCTCTACCCGATCTTTGAGGTCTGATCTCTTCCTGATCTTTGAGGTCTGATCTCTTCCTGATCTTTGAGGTCTGATCTCTACCCGATCTTTGAGGTCTGATCTCTTCCTTGATCTTTGAGGTCTGATCTCTACCCGATCTTTGAGGTCTGATCTCTACCTGATCTTTGAGGTCTGATCTCTTCCTGATCTTTGAGGTCTGATCTCTTCCTGATCTTTGAGGTCTGATCTCTACCTGATGTTTGAGGTCTGATCTCTTCTTTGATCTTTGAGGTCTGATCAGGACATCCCATAATAAACTAACAATCAAACAGCAGGATTTGATTGAAATGATTGTTCAGTTTTGTGTTTGATCTTGAACATGATGAACTGATGACATCATTTAATTTGAACTGACCTCTGATGAAGTCGTCAGCTGTTTGATTGACAGACGGTTGTTTCTTAATGATGGCTGACGAGCGATACACGATGTGTTGTCTTCCTCCCCCCTCTTCTTCCTCCTCCTCTCTTCCTGTCTGCCATTGATCCAAAGGCTCGATGAAAAACTCCTCATGACCAGTCCGGATTAACCCCGCCTGCACACAGAGAGACAGATGTTAATCCAACCTGTTAATCCTACTCTTAATCTACTGTTAGTCAGCATTATTTAAATGTGAGTCAGCACTTTCTAAATGTGACTCAGCACTTTTTAAATGTGAGTCAGCACTTTCTAAATGTGACTCAGCACTTTTTAAATGTTGCTGTATGACTGGAGACATGGGGACGAACGGATGTATTGGTTGTGATGTGTTCAGGTGTCCCTGTTATTTGTCCACCTGCAGATCTGATCAGTCTGATGGGTCGTTGTTTCTTTAAGCAGGAAAATGTTCCTGTTTTTTCTGCGTGTCTTTGAACGCCTCTCATCTTTCCTTCACATCTGGCTTCAATCAGCCGCCTCTGCTCACGCTGTAAGAAGTGAAGGTAAGCTGGGACACAGAGTCACAGAGCTGACGGAGGTAAAGACAGCAAAGTTTTACAGTGTTTGGTTTGTGTCTCTGAATGTGTCTCACATGAAGAGACATGTTTCTGTTTCTGCTCAGAAACTTTGAGCAGCTGCTGCTCAGCGCCGTCACTCTCATTAAACAACTCTTATTATCTTTATAAAGTCTCCTTCAATTAGTCCAAGTGTTCTACCTTTGTTTATGACTCTTCTTCCTCATGTTTATAACGTGTTTGTAACGTGTTTATAACGTGTTAATAACGTGTTAATAACATGATAATGACGTGTTAATAAGTGAGCCTCTGAGCTCAGTGAATCAGTTCATGTGTTCATCTCTATGGGTCAGATCATACGGAGGCTCAGGAGGCTCAAACAACACCAACAGCTGCACAAACAGCAGGAGGATGATGAGGATGATGATGATGACCTTCTGTCTTGTTTATTTAATGTTTTTTATTGTTTCTGTGATGTGGAGGGAGTGAATGAGTGACAGAGTGACAGAGTGAGGGTTTCAGGTCTCCACCAGGTGACACCTACCAGTCCGTCACAGTTGCTGATGGCGACCGACGTGTCCTCCATGTTGGACACCTCTCCTGTGTACAAACAGTCCGTGTCTCCTATTGGCTGAGAGTGTTTACTTCCTGACTCCTCCCACCACTCCATGGTGGCGGTGGGGGCGACGAGACGAGCGTTGGGACGCAGACGAAGGTGGAGCTCCTGACCGAACAACGTCAGGTTGTAGAAAAGCTCCGCCTCCTCAGCCATGTCGCCCCACCCCCTCCAGCTGCGTCCTGTTTGATTGGACGGGGACTCGTGCGTGAGAGGGGACTGTTGTGATGTAGGCGTATCTGTTCGAGTCTGTCCGCCATTGTTTGCATCAGTGGGCGTGTCCTCTGTGGAGACAGCTTGTCTTTTACTGCGGCGGCGCAGCTGGTGGGCGGAGACTGACGCTGACAGGAAACGGCCCTCTGAGTTTGTCCTGATTGGACGGACGACACTGAACTCTGACAGGACCTGATCAAGAGAACCTGAGAGACAGACGTGACATCACTGCAGTGTTTACTCACCTGTGGTGATGTCACTGTGATGTCATCATGTTCACAGGTGTTACTAAGACTGAACACCGACACTGCAGCTATACTTCAAACATGTAGTAACTCAGACAGAGGTACAGTAATCAGATTACTTACTGCAGTTACAATACTGATAGCTCAGAGTAAAAATACTCAGTGACAGTCACAGAGCTGCGGTCACATCTTCACTGCAAGACACTGAGAAATACTACTCGAATACTCAGAGCAGTTACAGTTACAATAAGAGTACTGATGACGTCGTCTGATCTGAGTCTGAAAATGTGTGTACGTTATCAGCTGATATCTGAGGAGACTTAACGAGGAGGGAAGGAGGCTGTCTGTGTGTGTGTGCGTCTGTCTGTCTGTCTGTCTGTGTGTGTGTGTGTCTGTGTGTCTGTCTGTCTGTGTGTGTGTGTGTCTGTGTGTCTGTCTGTGCGTCTGTGTGTCTGTCTGTGTGTCTGTGTGTCTGTCTGTGTGTCTGTCTGTGCGTCTGTGTGTCTGTCTGTGCATCTGTGTGTCTGTCTGTGTGTCTGTCTGTGCATCTGTGTGTCTGTCTGTGTGTCTGTGTGTCTGTCTGTGCGTCTGTGTGTCTGTCTGTGCATCTGTGTGTCTGTCTGTGTGTCTGTGTGTCTGTCTGTGTGTCTGTTTGTGTGTCTGTGTGTCTGTCTGTGTGTCTGTCTGTGCGTCTGTGTGTCTGTGTGTCTGTCTGTGTGTCTGTCTGTGTGTCTGTCTGTCTGTGTGTCTGTGTGTCTGTGTGTGCGTCTGTGTGTCTGACTGTGTGTCTGTCTGTCTGTCTGTGTGTCTGTCTGTCTGTCTGTCTGTGTGTGTCTGCGTGTCTGTCTGAGGTCATAGAGGTCACACACACACACAAACACAGAGGATATGATGTAATCTGATCTCGATCCTTCACATTCCTCGGACACCAGAGACGCATAAACACAAAGATTTATGGGAAAAACGTGGAGAGGGAAATTCTGAGTCAGAAACAGAACAGTTTCCATCTGCTGCTGGAACCACTGCAGCACATCACTGGGAACACTGGGAACAGTGGGAGCACCTGATACTGTTTGACCTTTACTGCAGAGGTCAGAGGTCACAACAACAACAACAACAACAACAACAACCATGAAGAAGAACTCTTCCTGTCAGTCATCACACGATCAACAGGAGCACTGACAGTCGTCCCAACAGTAGACGTACCAAGAAGAGCAATAATAACACTATTACTGACAGCGGTAGCACCAGTAGCACCAGTAGCACCAGTGGTACCAGTTGTCAGTCCCTCCAGAAAATCGCAATCTTGCGATCACAATAATCAACGCAAATTCAATGAAAGTCCACATTATTTGTGGGCTGACAATTTTTCAAAAGTCCACAATTTTTCCGCATTTTCCAGCTGACAGGAAGTCATCATGGATGTGACGTCATTAGAAACGTCATGAGCCGCGTCATCAAATGGCGCTAATGTCACTGCAGTATGGAGAAAGGCTCTGTGTTGACATAAGAATTGTCCCTTTGTTTAAATGCATACAATATGTGTTGAACTGATTCAAATGTTATGTTTACAGGAGATGTAGCTTACATGTTGTTTTACAGTCACATTGTCTGCTTTGAGAGCTACAATATTCACTCAGGATTTTTGGAAAACATTATTGGAGTCCATGTTTTGAAACTAATTCAATAAAACTAAGGAAGAGAACTGAAACATTTGCAGCTGTTTTTGGAATATTCACTATGATTATTATAGCAAGGCATTACATCACTTAGTTTTTGGAGACACTAGTTTAAAAAATAATCACTTTTGTTTTCTCCTGACCTGTGATTTTTGTCATTTGCTGGAATTTCCTGCAAAACAATTTTGATGAAGTTGGCCTCAAATTCATGTTTTTTTGCAGCAAGATCCTGGAGGGACTGATCAGCAGTACTATCAGTAGTATCAGTAGTATCAGTAGCAGTAGCAGTAAAGTTGTCAGTGATGTAATATTTATAACGGTAGTTGTAACTGTCGCATTATTTACAGAAGCAGGAGTACTTGAAGTAGTGTGAACACTAGTGTGGCTGCAGCAGTAACAGTAGTAGCAGTAGTAGTATCACCAGCACCAGCTGCTAGTGTCAGTTGCAGGAGTAACAACAGTGGAATCAGGAGTACTAGCAGTAATAGCTGCAGCAGTGTGTCTCACCTGAGCTGTCAGTGATATAATGTTCAGAAAAGCACCAGCAGTAGTGCAGTGACAGCAGTTTACTTGCAGCGTTGGTGTGTTTCACCTGAGCTGTCAGTGATGTCATAACAACAGTAGTTCTGACTATAGCAGTAACAGTAGTAATTCTTGTAGCAGCAGTAGCTGAGGTGTGTTTGCAGAGCTGCTGTGTCTCACCTGAGTCTTCGGTGATGTAAACGGAGTGTAAACAGTCCACCAGCAGCAGAAAGACAATAATCAATAATCCATAATAAAACTGGTCCATCCTGAGACAGAGACAGGGACAGACAGAGACAGAGACGGGCTGAGAGACGGAGACAGACTAAGTGTTAGCTGCTGCTGAGTGCAGACTGAACTCTCTAACAGACACTCCTCCACTCTGTCTCATTATCTCCTCCCTCCGTCTGTCTCTCCTCCCCCTCACTGCTCCGTCTCTCTGCAGCTGCTGTTAGGACAAACAGATGACTGGACTGTGCTCCACCTACAGCACTGACAGTAGGTGTAGTACTGACAGTAGGTGTAGTACTGACTGTAGGTGTAGTACTGACTGTAGGTGTAGTAGTAACTGTAGGTGAAGCACTGACTGTAGGTGTAGTACTGACTGTAAGTGTAGTAGTAACTGTAGATGCAATAGTAACTGTAGATGTAGCACTGACTGTAGGTGTAGTACTGACTGTAGGTGCAGTAGTAACTGTAGATGTAGCACTGACTGTAGGTGTAGTACTGACTGTAGGTGTAGTAGTAACTGTAGATGCAATAGTAACTGTAGATGTAGCACTGACTGTAGGTGTAGTACTGACTGTAGGTGCAGTAGTAACTGTAGGTGTAGTACTGACTGTAGGTGTAGTACTGACTGTAGGTGTAGTAGTAACTGTAGGTGTAGCACTGACTGTAGGTGTAGTACTGACTGTAGGTGTAGTAGTAACTGTAGATGCAGTAGTAACTGTAGATGTAGCACTGACTGTAGGTGTAGTACTGACTGTAGGTGCAGTAGTAACTGTAGATGTAGCACTGACTGTAGGTGTAGTACTGACTGTAGGTGTAGTAGTAACTGTAGGTGTAGTACTGACTGTAGGTGTAGTAGTAACTGTAGGTGTAGTAGTAACTGTAGGTGTAGCACTGACTGTAGGTGTAGTACTGACTGTAGGTGTAGTAGTAACTGTAGGTGTAGTACTGACTGCAGGTGTAGCACTGACTGTAGGTATAGCACTGACAGTAGGTGTAGTACTGACTGTAGGTGTAGTAGTAACTGTAGATGTAGTACTGACTATAGGTGTAGTACTGACTGTAGGTGTAGTAGTAACTGTAGGTGTAGTACTGACTGCAGGTGTAGCACTGACTGTAGGTGTAGCACTGACAGTAGGTGTAGTACTGACTGTAGGTGTAGTAGTAACTGTAGGTGTAGTACTGACTGTAGGTGTAGTAGTAACTGTAGGTGTAGTACTGACTGTAGGTGTAGTAGTAACTGTAGGTGTAGTAGTAACTGTAGGTGTAGCACTGACTGTAGGTGTAGTACTGACTGTAGGTGTAGTAGTAACTGTAGGTGTAGTACTGACTGCAGGTGTAGCACTGACTGTAGGTGTAGCACTGACAGTAGGTGTAGTACTGACTGTAGGTGTAGTAGTAACTGTAGATGTAGTACTGACTGTAGGTGTAGTACTGACTGTACGTGTAGTCGTAACTGTAGGTGTAGTACTGACTGTAGGTGTAGCACTGACTGTAGGTGTAATACTGACTGTAGGTGTAGTAGTAACTGTAGGTGTAGTACTGACTGCAGGTGTAGCACTGACTGTAGGTGTAGTAGTAACTGAAGGTGTAGCACTGACAGTAGGTGTAGTACTGACTGTAGGTGTAGTAGTAACTGTAGGTGTAGTACTGACTGTAGGTGTAGTAGTAACTGTAGATGTAGTACTGACTGTAGGTGTAGTACTGACTGTAGGTGTAGTACTGACTGTAGGTGTAGCACTGACTGTAGATGTAGTACTGACTGTAGGTGTAGTAGTAACTGTAGATGTAGTACTGACTGTAGATGTAGTACTGACTGTAGGTGTAGTAGTAACTGTAGGTGTAGTACTGACTGTAGGTGTAGCACTGACTGTAGGTGTAATATTGACTGTAGGTGTAGTAGTAACTGTAGATGTAGTACTGACTGTAGGTGTAGTACTGACTGTAGGTGTAGCACTGACTGTAGGTGTAGTAGTAACTGTAGATGTAGTACTGACTGTAGGTGTAGTAGTAACTGTAGGTGTAGTACTGACTGTAGGTGTAGCACTGACTGTAGGTGTAGTAGTAACTGTAGGTGTAGTACTGACTGTAGGTGTAGTACTGACTGTAGGTGTAGCACTGACTGTAGGTGTAGTAGTAACTGTAGATGTAGTACTGACTGTAGGTGTAGTAGTAACTGTAGGTGTAGTACTGACTGTAGGTGTAGCACTGACTGTAGGTGTAGTAGTAACTGTAGGTGTAGTACTGACTGTAGGTGTAGTAGTAACTGTAGGTGTAGTACTGACTCTAGGTGTAGTAGTAACTGTAGGTGTAGTACTGACTCTCGGTGTAGTACTGACTGTAGGTGTAGTAGTAACTGTAGGTGTAGTACTGACTGTAGGTGCAGTAGTAACTGTAGGTGTAGTACTGACTGTAGGTGTAGTAGTAACTGTAGGTGTAGTACTGACTGTAGGTGTAGCACTGACTGTAGGTGTAGTACTGACTGTAGGTGTAGTAGTAACTGTAGGTGTAGTACTGACTGTAGGTGTAGTAGTGACTGTAGGTGCAGTAGTAACTGTAGGTGTAGTACTGACTGTAGGTGTAGTAGTAACTGTAGGTGTAGTACTGACTGTAGGTGTAGCACTGACTGTAGGTGTAGTACTGACTGTAGGTGTAGTAGTAACTGTAGATGTAGTACTGACTGTAGGTGTAGTACTGACTGTAGGTGAAGTAGTGACTGTAGGTGTAGTACTGACTGTAGGTGTAGTACTGACTGTAGGTGTAGTAGTAACTGTAGATGTAGTACTGACTGTAGGTGTAGCACTGACTGTAGGTGTAGCACTGACTGTAGGTGGAGTAGTAACTGTAGATGTAGTACTGACTGTATGTGTAGTACTGACTGTAGGTGTAGTAGTAACTGTAGGTGAAGTACTGACTGCAGGTATAGCACTGACTGTAGGTGTAGCACTGACAGTAGGTGTAGTACTGACTGCAGGTGTAGTAGTAACTGTAGATGTAGTACTGACTGTAGGTGAAGTAGTAACTGTAGATGTAGTACTGACTGTAGGTGTAGTACTGACTGTAGGTGTAGTAGTAACTGTAGGTGTAGTACTGACTGTAGGTGTAGTAGTAACTGTAGGTGTAGTACTGACTGTAGGTGTAGCACTGACTGTAGGTGTAGTAGTAACTGTAGGTGTAGCACTGATTGTAGGTGTAGTACTGACTGTAGGTGTAGTACTGACTGTAGGTGTAGCACTGACTGTAGATGTAGCACTGATTGTAGGTGTAGTACTGACTGTAGGTGTAGTACTGACTGTAGGTGTAGTAGTAACTGTAGGTGTAGCCCTGGTTGTAGGTGTAGCACTGATTGTAGGTGTAGCACTGACTGTAGGTGTAGCATTGACTGTAGGTGTAGTACTGACTGTAGGTGTAGTACTGACTGTAGGTGTAGCACTGACTGTAGATGTAGCACTGATTGTAGGTGTAGTACTGACTGTAGGTGTAGTAGTAACTGTAGGTGTAGCACTGGTTGTAGGTGTAGCACTGATTGTAGGTGTAGCACTGACTGTAGGTGTAGCATTGACTGTAGGTGTAGTAGTAACTGTAGGTGTAGTACTGACTGTAGGTGTAGTACTGATTGTAGGTGTAGCATTGACTGTAGGTGTAGTAGTAACTGTAGGTGTAGTACTGACTGTAGGTGTAGTAGTAACTGTAGGTGTAGCACTGGTTGTAGGTGTAGCACTGATCGTAGGTGTAGCACTGACTGTAGGTGTAGTACTGACTGTAGGTGTAGTAGTAACTGTAGATGTAGTACTGACTGTAGGTGTAGTACTGACTGTAGGTGTAGTAGTAACTGTAGGTGTAGTACTGACTGTAGGTGTAGTACTGACTGTAGGTGTAGTAGTAACTATAGATGTAGTACTGACTGTAGGTGTAGTACTGACTGTAGGTGTAGTAGTAACTGTAGATGTAGTACTGACTGTAGGTGTAGTACTGACTGTAGGTGTAGTAGTAACTGTAGGTGTA